>CAKMJM010000068.1:0-34557 GCA_927399465.1 Sarcophaga caerulescens
CTATTCTATTCTATTCTATTCTATTCTATTCTATTCTATTCTATTCTATTCTATTCTATTCTATTCTATTCTATTCTATTCTATTCTATTCTATTCTATTCTATTCTATTCTATTCTATTCTATTCTATTCTATTCTATTCTATTCTATTCTATTCTATTCTATTCTATTCTATTCTATTCTATTCTATTCTATTCTATTCTATTCTATTCTATTCTATTCTATTCTATTCTATTCTATTCTATTCTATTCTATTCTATTCTATTCTATTCTATTCTATTCTATTCTATTCTATTCTATTCTATTCTATTCTATTCTATTCTATTCTATTCTATTCTATTCTATTCTATTCTATTCTATTCTATTCTATTCTATTCTATTCTATTCTATTCTATTCTATTCTATTCTATTCTATTCTATTCTATTCTATTCTATTCTATTCTATTCTATTCTATTCTATTCTATTCTATTCTATTCTATTCTATTCTATTCTATTCTATTCTATTCTATTCTATTCTATTCTATTCTATTCTATTCTATTCTATTCTATTCTATTCTATTCTATTCTATTCTATTCTATTCTATTCTATTCTATTCTATTCTATTCTATTCTATTCTATTCTATTCTATTCTATTCTATTCTATTCTATTCTATTCTATTCTATTCTATTCTATTCTATTCTATTCTATTCTATTCTATTCTATTCTATTCTATTCTATTCTATTCTATTCTATTCTATTCTATTCTATTCTATTCTATTCTATTCTATTCTATTCTATTCTATTCTATTCTATTCTATTCTATTCTATTCTATTCTATTCTATTCTATTCTATTCTATTCTATTCTATTCTATTCTATTCTATTCTATTCTATTCTATTCTATTCTATTCTATTCTATTCTATTCTATTCTATTCTATTCTATTCTATTCTATTCTATTCTATTCTATTCTATTCTATTCTATTCTATTCTATTCTATTCTATTCTATTCTATTCTATTCTATTCTATTCTATTCTATTCTATTCTATTCTATTCTATTCTATTCTATTCTATTCTATTCTATTCTATTCTATTCTATTCTATTCTATTCTATTCTATTCTATTCTATTCTATTCTATTCTATTCTATTCTATTCTATTCTATTCTATTCTATTCTATTCTATTCTATTCTATTCTATTCTATTCTATTCTATTCTATTCTATTCTATTCTATTCTATTCTATTCTATTCTATTCTATTCTATTCTATTCTATTCTATTCTATTCTATTCTATTCTATTCTATTCTATTCTATTCTATTCTATTCTATTCTATTCTATTCTATTCTATTCTATTCTATTCTATTCTATTCTATTCTATTCTATTCTATTCTATTCTATTCTATTCTATTCTATTCTATTCTATTCTATTCTATTCTATTCTATTCTATTCTATTCTATTCTATTCTATTCTATTCTATTCTATTCTATTCTATTCTATTCTATTCTATTCTATTCTATTCTATTCTATTCTATTCTATTCTATTCTATTCTATTCTATTCTATTCTATTCTATTCTATTCTATTCTATTCTATTCTATTCTATTCTATTCTATTCTATTCTATTCTATTCTATTCTATTCTATTCTATTCTATTCTATTCTATTCTATTCTATTCTATTCGATTCTATTCTATTCTATTCTATTCTATTCTATTCTATTCTATTCTATTCTATTCTATTCTATTCTATTCTATTCTATTCTATTCTATTCTATTCTATTCTATTCTATTCTATTCTATTCTATTCTATTCTATTCTATTCTATTCTATTCTATTCTATTCTATTCTATTCTATTCTATTCTATTCTATTCTATTCTATTCTATTCTATTCTATTCTATTCTATTCTATTCTATTCTATTCTATTCTATTCTATTCTATTCTATTCTATTCTATTCTATTCTATTCTATTCTATTCTATTCTATTCTATTCTATTCTATTCTATTCTATTCTATTCTATTCTATTCTATTCTATTCTATTCTATTCTATTCTATTCTATTCTATTCTATTCTATTCTATTCTATTCTATTCTATTCTATTCTATTCTATTCTATTCTATTCTATTCTATTCTATTCTATTCTATTCTATTCTATTCTATTCTATTCTATTCTATTCTATTCTATTCTATTCTATTCTATTCTATTCTATTCTATTCTATTCTATTCTATTCTATTCTATTCTATTCTATTCTATTCTATTCTATTCTATTCTATTCTATTCTATTCTATTCTATTGTATTCTATTCTATTCTATTCTATTCTATTCTATTCTATTCTATTCTATTCTATTCTATTCTATTCTATTCTATTCTATTCTATTCTATTCTATTCTATTCTATTCTATTCTATTCTATTCTATTCTATTCTATTCTATTCTATTCTATTCTATTCTATTCTATTCTATTCTATTCTATTCTATTCTATTCTATTCTATTCTATTCTATTCTATTCTATTCTATTCTATTCTATTCTATTCTATTCTATTCTATTCTATTCTATTCTATTCTATTCTATTCTATTCTATTCTATTCTATTCTATTCTATTCTATTCTATTCTATTCTATTCTATTCTATTCTATTCTATTCTATTCTATTCTATCTATTCTATTCTATTCTATTCTATTCTATTCTATTCTATTCTATTCTATTCTATTCTATTCTATTCTATTCTATTCTATTCTATTCTATTCTATTCTATTCTATTCTATTCTATTCTATTCTATTCTATTCTATTCTATTCTATTCTATTCTATTCTATTCTATTCTATTCTATTCTATTCTATTCTATTCTGTTCTATTCTATTCTATTCTATTCTATTCTATTCTATTCTATTCTATTCTATTCTATTCTATTCTATTCTATTCTATTCTATTCTATTCTATTCTATTCTATTCTATTCTATTCTATTCTATTCTATTCTATTCGATTCTATTCTATTCTATTCTATTCTATTCTATTCTATTCTATTCTATTCTATTCTATTCTATTCTATTCTATTCTATTCTATTCTATTCTATTCTATTCTATTCTATTCTATTCTATTCTATTCTATTCTATTCTATTCTATTCTATTCTATTCTATTCTATTCTATTCTATTCTATTCTATTCTATTCTATTCTATTCTATTCTATTCTATTCTATTCTATTCTATTCTATTCTATTCTATTCTATTCTATTCTATTCTATTCTATTCTATTCTATTCTATTCTATTCTATTCTATTCTATTCTATTCTATTCTATTCTATTCTATTCTATTCTATTCTATTCTATTCTATTCTATTCTATTCTATTCTATTCTATTCTATTCTATTCTATTCTATTCTATTCTATTCTATTCTATTCTATTCTATTCTATTCTATTCTATTCTATTCTATTCTATTCTATTCTATTCTATTCTATTCTATTCTATTCTATTCTATTCTATTCTATTCTATTCTATTCTATTCTATTCTATTCTATTCTATTCTATTCTATTCTATTCTATTCTATTCTATTCTATTCTATTCTATTCTATTCTATTCTATTCTATTCTATTCTATTCTATTCTATTCTATTCTATTCTATTCTATTCTATTCTATTCTATTCTATTCTATTCTATTCTATTCTATTCTATTCTATTCTATTCTATTCTATTCTATTCTATTCTATTCTATTCTATTCTATTCTATTCTATTCTATTCTATTCTATTCTATTCTATTCTATTCTATTCTATTCTATTCTATTCTATTCTATTCTATTCTATTCTATTCTATTCTATTCTATTCTATTCTATTCTATTCTATTCTATTCTATTCTATTCTATTCTATTCTATTCTATTCTATTCTATTCTATTCTATTCTATTCTATTCTATTCTATTCTATTCTATTCTATTCTATTCTATTCTATTCTATTCTATTCTATTCTATTCTATTCTATTCTATTCTATTCTATTCTATTCTATTCTATTCTATTCTATTCTATTCTATTCTATTCTATTCTATTCTATTCTATTCTATTCTATTCTATTCTATTCTATTCTATTCTATTCTATTCTATTCTATTCTATTCTATTCTATTCTATTCTATTCTATTCTATTCTATTCTATTCTATTCTATTCTATTCTATTCTATTCTATTCTATTCTATTCTATTCTATTCTATTCTATTCTATTCTATTCTATTCTATGCTATTCTATTCTATTCTATTCTATTCTATTCTATTCTATTCTATTCTATTCTATTCTATTCTATTCTATTCTATTCTATTCTATTCTATTCTATTCTATTCTATTCTATTCTATTCTATTCTATTCTATTCTATTCTATTCTATTCTATTCTATTCTATTCTATTCTATTCTATTCTATTCTATTCTATTCTATTCTATTCTATTCTATTCTATTCTATTCTATTCTATGCTATTCTATTCTATTCTATTCTATTCTATTCTATTCTATTCTATTCTATTCTATTCTATTCTATTCTATTCTATTCTATTCTATTCTATTCTATTCTATTCTATTCTATTCTATTCTATTCTATTCTATTCTATTCTATTCTATTCTATTCTATTCTATTCTATTCTATTCTATTCTATTCTATTCTATTCTATTCTATTCTATTCTATTCTATTCTATTCTATTCTATTCTATTCTATTCTATTCTATTCTATTCTATTCTATTCTATTCTATTCTATTCTATTCTATTCTATTCTATTCTATTCTATTCTATTCTATTCTATTCTATTCTATTCTATTCTATTCTATTCTATTCTATTCTATTCTATTCTATTCTATTCTATTCTATTCTATTCTATTCTATTCTATTCTATTCTATTCTATTCTATTCTATTCTATTCTATTCTATTCTATTCTATTCTATTCTATTCTATTCTATTCTATTCTATTCTATTCTATTCTATTCTATTCTATTCTATTCTATTCTATTCTATTCTATTCTATTCTATTCTATTCTATTCTATTCTAGTAGTATGTTTATGGGGTTTCTGGATCAATCTTTCCATACAAATTTGGGATCACGCTCGTAGTTTTTTTGTATGGGGTTTCTGGATCAGTTTTTCCATACAAATTTGGGATCACGCTCGTAGTTTTTTGTATGGGGTTTCTGGATCAGTTTTTCCATACAAATTTGGGATCACGCTCGTAGTTTTTTGTATGGGGTTTCGGGGCCACTTTTTCTATACAAATTTGGGATCATCCCTTTAATTTTTATTTATTTTTTTCAGTTTAATTTTGAGTTTGTACCATGTATTGTGAAAGGGTAATGCTTTTTAATGTGTGTGTGATTAATGTTGAAATAAAAAACTGTTTAATTGTTTTTTTTTTTTTTTTTTTTTTTTGTATACCTATACGCTTTACATATAGGCGTGATTAATGTTGAAATAAAAAAGTGTTTAATTGGTTTCTTTTTTTTTTTTGTTATAAAAGTGCATTTATTAAAAATTAAAAAACACATTTCCACAGTTTATTCAATACAAAACGGATATCGAGTTACATACTGACTGGCGCGTGTAAACAAAAAAAAATATTTCATATATTTTTCATTGCGATATTTGATCTGCTGAATTCTCACGCTCATTTGCCAGGTGTGATTAATGTTGAAATAAAAAAATGTTTAATTTGTTTTATTTTTTTATATTAATATTTTTATTAGAGAAAAATAAAAAAATATTATTCTAAAACTTATACTAAATACATTTCTTAAACTTATACTAAATACATTTCTTATAATTATAATTAAATTTTATTAAAGGTACAGTTTTTACATTTCAATACATAGTAGAAATTTATTATTTTTCTTGCTTCTTCTTCTACTTGATTCTTTTTATTCTTATAATAACTGCAATGACAGGTGTCTGGACCGCATGTTGCGTCTTCATTAGACCAGACGCAATCTTCGAAATGTTCTCCATGTTTAGTTTGTTTTGTTTTTAAATTATCAATATGTTCAACAAGTGATTTTATATCAATCAGTTTTTTCCTATCTTCATCGGAAATAATGTGTGTAAATGATTTTAAAAAATGGAATAATTCTGTGAGGAACATTTTATATATCTAGTTACTGTATGTTCATATGTAATGTTTCCAAATAATGTTTAACATTAATTGTTCTCATATTTATACTATTTCATCATAACGCCTAATCAATTTCTGTTGTTATTGTTTAGTTAACAAAAATTGAAGTTGTGATGATTAAAACACTATTAATTTTTCTATTTATATTTTTATATATTTTATATTTATATATTTACAAAAGTTTTTTTATCTCATTGGTAAGAGGAATATATTCAAACATTCTATCGTGTATAATTGTACAATATGCAGACGTATTTGCAGGTATATTTGTTAAGGTTTTTATTTCTATACGGATATCTATTGGTCCAGTTTTAATTGCTTCATTCTGATGGCTTACATCTATTACAATTATTGGCGCTGTTGTCTTGAATTTTTCCCTCGTTAATAATGGTTGTGAGTCACGTAAATAATAGCTTTGTTGAAATTTTAAATACATATCATACAATACAGCAAAACGATTTCGATCGAATTTTAGATTTAAGTCATCATATGGGTATACATCAGAATTCAAATGTACTTTTACATCAGTTAAATCACAATGAACAAATTTATTTTGATTATTGCGAAATGCTAAAAGAAGGAATCGTGGTCTCTCATTTTCACTCGCTAGCTTAACATTCCATAGAACAGCTGTGCTTTGTGGAAGTGAAGGATAATAATATGTATCCCAACTTCTGAAGGCAATATTTAGCGGTCGGCTACTATTAATTGTTTTAAATATTTCCAACTTGTAAGCATCAGCCAATTGAATATGTGGTACTTTCCATGTAATGTTCAGGATAGATAACTTAAATTTTTCATTAGCAATAATAGGTTTGAGTACTTGAGAATCATCTTTAGAGCGTAGGAGAATTAGTTCATGTTTAGAATTGAGTATTACTTTATTAAAATCTTCAGCAAATCCAAGAATCATTTTTAATGGAACACAAAAATTGAAATAACCGGAAGCTAGTGTAAGATCTTCAGCATTATTTGGTGACCATCCTGCATTTATTAACGAATTGCTTTCAAGTTCATTTAGTGATACATAGTTTTTCATTTCTGTAGTTATTCCCAAATGTCGTGTACGATCAATTTCTATACCGTTAAGTTCATATCGGATTTCATCAAAGAGATAACCCATACAGTTGTTAAGAAGTTTTAGAGAGATGGCGGCTGTTAAATCTTCCTTTGTTGCTTGCCCTTCAATATAGAGGAAGCTTTCACTTGGTAAAACATATAAATCCTGGTTTTGAATTGATATTCGAATTTCATCATTATTTTTATAAGATTGCTGATATGATATATAACTATGATATTCCTTTTTAATAATTGAAATATCAAATTGTGGTTTTTGTAATACGTTTATTATATTACTCATTTTCTTCTTCTTCTGTTAACTTTAATTGAAATCCTAAACTTTGTAAAAACTTTTGATTACTTTTACTTAGATTTTTCGGTTCGTTTTCCTCTTGTCTTTTTTTCAATTTTATGTGTTCTTTAAAAGAAGAAGATAATTTATCACTTGTTTGCTGCGTAGTGAGTGTTGATGGCGGAATGAATGTTGTTTCCGCATTCAAGATCTTTTTATCGAAAATAATCATTATTGTGCTGGTTTCAAATGTAAACGTATTGATATCTTCTCACCTCGAAAATTTATTAAATTTCCGTCCTGATCGACAATTTTCAAAACTAATGTATTTATTGTTCTTGTATTAAGTGGTAAATATATAACATTAGCTGGTGCTTCTGTTATTTTATAGCCTGGACTAACGTTCAATGAAAACTGATGTAGGGTATGCGCAGATGTGCTGTTTATATATGATCCACTTACAATATTACAATCAATGGATATTATATTTATTTTTGTTATATCTATAGTTTTATCCGAATAGTGCTCTTCACCATTTTTAAGTACTCTATTGCTAAAACCAAGCAATGATCCAATTGACCGTTCTCTATCGAAATAAATCGTATCTAATGAACTTTTTATGAATGTCTGTAAAGTATTGTAATTAGCTTCAATTCTCAGTTTTCCTTTAGGATTAAGACTATAATATTTACTAGTAATCAAATCTGAAATGTCAGATATTTCATACGATCCAATAGGAACTTCAATTTTATAATCACCAATATGAAATATATTATTTTCAACATCAACGTTTGGAATAGAGTGATATGTATCGAAACTAATTAATCCACAAAGATAAGGTTCCTTAAGTTGAATTGGCGGAAAATAGTTTGCAACAAATACTGAAGTGTTTCCGTTTAATGTTAACGTTATCGACATCTTAGCGTATAGTTGTTGAATAATACGATTTTAAATTAATTAACCATCTTTTATAGTAGATCATTAGCATTAATCCAAGAGTTGTGTTCTGATGAAAATCCTAACCATTTAACATATAACATATTACTCTTTTTCTTTAAAACCTTTTCAACTAAATATGTTTGTGGATATTTAGTTTTCATTAATTCAAATTCATAAAAACCACCCTTTATATCATGACCTTCATAGTCTTCTAAAATGTATGTTTTTGGATTAGTATTTCTTACACATTTAATTTTAAAAATTTCAGTTGTCCAATTTGGTGTATAACCCTTTTCAAATATATGTTTATATTTGCTAATACGAACATTATCGCCGACTTTGAATTTAGGTTTTCTAAAAATCTTTAAATTGTTAAAGACAGTATCGAATAAATGTTTTTCGTTTGTAGAATTCACTTCGTTTGGTGTCATTTTTATTGTTCTGTGAAGTGTGTTGTTGTATCCATCGACAAGATCTTGATATATATTAATCCATTTGTATGTACCTTGATAACTAAACTCTTTCCACATCATTCCCTTTAATGTTCTATTAAATCGTTCAACTATTGATGCTTTCAAAACACTATATGTGGAATAATGATTAATTTGATGAGATTGCATTAGTTGACTAAAATGTGTATTAAAAAATTCTTTTCCATCATCTGTTTGTAAATTTTTCGGTTTTCGTTTGCTTTTATTTAAAATATTTTTCATTGCTTCTGTTACACTTAAAGCAGTTTTATTTTTTACTGCTTCAGCCCAAGCTTTTTTTGAAAACGTGTCTATGACAGTTAATAGATATCGATAACCTCTATTATACGATTCATATGCAATCATTTCAACTAAATCCGCTTGCCATAAATCATCAATTCCTTTAACTATAACTCGTCTTCTCTCAAAATTTTTTCGTGCTTGTTTATGTAGTTCATTTACTATATCTGTTTTATTCACATCCATATTCCTATTCAAATGTAAAATTCTATATGAGAATTAATTACTGTAAACATTTCTATTTTATTAGTTTTTTTTAACAATTTCAAGCCTGTTTTTTAATATCATTTGTTAGACTTGTTTCAGATTTCTTGTCAATGTTCTTAAATTTCTTTTCATTTTCAAATGCAATTCTCTTTATTGCATTTAAATCGTTTTTAATATTTTCATTTTCCTTTATTTGATTATTAGTAAATAGCAAAGTATTATCTTTAAGAGTTGTCACATCAATTTTTATATTTTGTATTTCTTTCGATATCGATATGGTACTATTTGTTTGTATATTTTCAATTTTTTTTATATTCTTCAATATTGATGTATTAATGTTTTTAAGCGAATTATTAATGTCTTGTTGTAATAATTCTAATGAGTTTTTAAATTTTTTATCAACCTCGTCAATTTTATTTGTAAGGAAATCAGTTCTGTTATTAAGATATGCTTTCGTAACTGCATCTTTAGATTCAACCTTGCTATGACTTTTTAAGCTTTCTCCAAATTTATTTATAGAACTCATTTTCTAATAAATTATATTAGCTTCTTTCAGTTCTTCAACTATAGATATTATTTCGTTTTTATGATTGTTATGTCCAATACTTTCAGAGGATAGAAGAAGTCTTAGTCTATTGACTAACTCATTAGGATTATCCCAATATATATAATTTGGTTTTTTGTAATCTACAGATTTAAGTGTTAAACCACTACCTTTCGTTAAGTTATTTGTTTTTGTACTAAATAGTTTTTTTATTATACGTTGATATTTAAAAGCTTTTGTACCTTTTATTTGTCCATTAGGTTGATATTTACGTCTATATACATTTGTGCTTATTAATAAATCTTTATATTTATTTAAATCAGTTTTGGTATAATGTAAGGGTTTTGTATGAAATACTAATTCAAATAAGCCTGGAGTCATTTTCAATTTTTTATTTCCTATTCGAACAGAATTATCATGATTAAAGACAAGTTTGTTATTGCCATATCGCCAACTCCCGTTTTCATCAATGTTGAAACCATAAGTTTTATCTAAAGTTTTATTATTCATAAGAAGTTGAACATTTTTAAGTAATGTTGATGATTTATCGAAATTACTGCTTGTGAATTTTATACGTTTTCTATCATTGTTTATATCACAACTGCTTTTTCTTTTTGAAAATAAGTGTGTTGTTTTTTTACGTTTTTTATATTGATCATAATTTTCATCTAATGTAGATGTATTCTTTCGCTTTAAATTTTTTTCAATCAAATGTGTTGTTTTATTTCTTTTTCTATCATTATTCAGTATAGTTTTACTTTTTCGTTTGAGTGTATTAGCTTTTACATATTCCAGGTCAACTTCGTTGTTGTGGTCATAATTATCATCAAATATAGATGTATTCTTTCGCTTTAAATATTTTTGAATTGAATGTGTTGCTTTATTTCTTTTTCTATCATTATTCAGTATAGTTTTACTTTTTCGTTTGAGTGTATTAGCTTGTATATATTCCTGTTCAACTTTTTCGTTGTTGTTGTTGTCGTTTTTATAGTTATCATGAACATTTACATTTGCTTCATGAGGTGATAAAACGTTATTAAATAAATGTGATTTACTGTTTGCAGTTTGTTTATCATAAAATTTTTTCTTTCTTATTTGACCACTAATCTTATCCTTTATAATTTTTTTAAAAATATTGTCACTTTTAAATTTCTTTTTATTTTCATAACAGGGTGAGCTGGATCTTTTTACAGCACTTTTATTTTCATTAAACGGTGTACTAGCTCTTTCTATAGCATTTTCATATTCAGAATAAGGTATATCAGACGTTGTCATGTAACTGATATCATCTTCAACATTATTATAATTGTCAGAAGGAATGATTTGATTATCGTTCTTTATTGTTTTAGCTGAATTGTTAATAGTCTCAAAACTCATATTATCATCTTGAAATGATTCGTCTATATGATCATCATTTATTAGTGAATACTTATTTAATTTATTCTTATTGCTGCTTTCAAGTTTTTCAATTATATGATTTAGAGGTTTTGTTATAGGTTGAAATGTATCTTCTAATATATTTACCCTATCTATATTATTTAACTTAATATTTTTTAATTTTTCTTTTAATATTGTTCTAGTTTTTACAATATCCTTTAATAAGTTATTATTATTATTATTCATATTGATTTGTTTGTAATGACCTGCTTACAATCTGTTTATGATCTGCTTAAAATCTGGTAACAATCTGCTTTATATCTGTTTACAATCTGCTCAGGATCTGCTCACGATCAGCTTACGATCTGGTCACGATCAGCTTACGATCTGGTCACTATCTGCTTATGATCTGCTCACGATCTGGTTACTATCTGCTTATGATCTGCTCACGATCTGGTAACGATCAGCTTACGATCTGGTCACGATCAGCTTACGATCTGGTCACTATCTGCTTATGATCTGCTCACGATCTGGTTACTATCTGCTTATGATCTGCTCACGATCTGGTAACGATCAGCTTTATATCTGATCACGATCTTATAATTCATTTTGTCTTTTATTTAAAACCTATCTTATAACTGTATAAAATTATCAAATCCCTTACGATATCTTCCTTTATTCAATTCATCGTCTTTACTAACAACAAGAAATCCATATTTATCTTTCCAACATCTATTACATATATCTACAAATTGATTAAATGACATATCACCAATAACATGATCATTATAGATGTGACGTAAATTCATTTCATCTTGCTTAAATACAACAATCATATTTGCATTGTCACGTATCAAATGTTTAGGAATTTTCGTATATGTTTGACACAAGTAAAAACAGTCTATATATTTATGTCTACCCATGCAAAAGTAATCTCTTATCGAATTTTGTTTTCCACAAATCACATCATCGAAAATCATTATTGAATGTTGTTTTGCTTCAGCCGGACTTAGAATTTGTTCATTTTCTGAAAACGTATAGAGACTGATCCCCTTAATTGGGTCGATTAATTTCCTTAAATAACAGTATTTCGGTTGATATAGAGATTTTGAATATATGTATATGTTTTTAAAGCAAAGACCATTAGGACTCTCTATGAGACTAATCATTACATTAGTCTTACCGCAATTTGATGGTCCCACAATTAATGCTCGTATTGAATTTGGCAATAGAGTACTATGTCGAGTTTTACACATTTTTTCCTCTGCATTATCAACATTTCGAATAACAATTTTTTTAGCTTGTTTAATTAAACGCATGTTGATTACTAATAAAGTCTAATTATTCAACATATCTTATATATATATACATATATATAGATAAACATTTTTACTTATATCTTAATCGAATAACATTTGTGGAGGAAGAATGGTCATAAATTACTATAAAAACAAAAATAGTTATCAGTCTACGACTGGAAGTGGTTTGGTAAACACATTAATTAACAAATTGCCTTTTGAATTACATTTACCTGGATATCAATTTTGCGGACCTGGTACAAAACTTAATGAACGTCTAGCGAGAGGAGACAAGGGTATAAACTTATTAGACGCTGCTTGTAAAGAACACGATATTGCATATTCACAATCACACGACATAAATAAAAGACATCAAGCAGATCAAATATTAGCTGAAAAAGCTTGGCAAAGAGTAAAAGCTAAAGATAGTGATATTAAAGAACGTACAAATGCTTGGTTTGTTACGAATGCAATGAAGGCAAAAGTTAAATTTGGATTAGGTATGAAACGAACACTAAAAACTAGAAAACGTACATCAAAGAAGAATAATGGAAAAAGAAACAGACGAAAGGTGTGTAATAAGAAATCATTTCTAAACACCGTTAAGAATACACTTAACCTTTTGAAAAAGGAGAATCCCGATAATATAAATGATGCTGTTAAAATTGCAAAGAAAGCTGTTCATACTAATTTCAAAGGCAAAAGGAGATCTAATATAAGTATACCAAGAGTTATTCCATTGCCAAAAGTTGGTGGCTTTCTTCCACTTATTCCCGTACTGACAGCATTGTCAGCGCTTGGGCGGTTTAGCAAGTGGGGGGATCTGCTATTGTTTAAAGCAGTAAATGATATCAAAAATGGAAAAGAACAATTGGCGGAAGCTAACCGTCACAATAGATATATGGAATCAATTGCTATGGGAAAAAGGTCTTTTTCTAAAAACCATATAAAACTGGATATGGTCTCTACTATAGTCCCAGCTCCAAAAAACTACTAGATAATCTACCTAAGCGCCCATTAACAGATTTGGATTTGAATAAATATGGAAAATATCTTAAACATTTTAGGGGTGTTTTTCATGCGTGATTCTTTACCTAAAAAACCTTTAACACAAGAATGTGGCATTGTCAATTTGGATGATTCAAATGGTATGGGAACACATTGGGTAGCATATTATAAAAACCACAACTATAAAGAATACTTTGATAGCTTTGGAGACTTACAACCACCGGTTGAGATTGTCAACTACTTAAAATTTCCCATTGAATATAATTATGAACGAAAACAAAAATTTAATACATTTAATTGTGGACACTTGTGTTTAAAATTTTTATTCAATAAATATAAATTGAAATGAAATAAAAAAATTGTTTAATTTATATAGATATAATATATTCTTTTTTTATTATAATTCATATTATTTTATACATTACATTTCTTATGAACTACTTAATCTATATATTTACATTTAAAAAACATTTCATCATCATCATCGTCTTGCATAAACTCTCTGTATATATTTACATTTAAAAACATTTCATCATCATTGTCTTGCATAAATTCTCTATATAAATTTAAATTTGATAATGATTGATGTTGATGGAGAATTTATTTTATAATGTCCCCATGCATATGTATTGATACCATTTTCTTTAATATATCTCTTATCATCTAAATAACTTAATGTTAGCTTACTAATATTTTGTGTATAAATTTGATGTACCTTAGATCTAAAGATATACATTGTGTCATAGTATAATTTTTTCTCCAATAAACATTTTCTAAAGTCACTTATACTTAATTTTTTAGTTACACATTGTTTAACACCTTTTAATTTTTTTAATTTCGGTATCAACTCTGTCAATTTTTACTGAATACATTTTAGCTCTTAAACCAATGAATTCTTTAATATTTTTACCATTACACTCATCCTTCATCATCCCCAATACCTTTTTATTAATTTGCGGAAAATTATATGGATTGTCCTTTTGAATATGCAGATGTATCAAAATGTGTACTAACATCATTTTTTATATCATTATATAGATCATCTGTTTTAATGTCGTAAATAAAGGAATCAGTATCCATGTAATTGAGTTGAATGTTTTCACAATATTTAGGTTTTATATAATCATAATGAAAACTATACATTTTCCATTTGGATATTTCTAAAACTGAAAAACCAATATAAATTGGTTTATTATATTCAGTTTTAGTCCTATTCATTTGTATGGCATGCATATTTTCATGAATTTTAAGTGAACTATGGAAATTAGGTTTAGCAATAAGAGCTCTAGCGCCTAATTTTTTACCTATACTCTCCCATTCACATACTATTTTAATGTCTTTCCTCTTATCAACATTTTCCATAGTTTTTCCATATACAGCATTATTTAACAATTTGAAAAAATTTTGTTCAAATGAATTTTTAGCTAGTGTTCTATAATGATTATTCAAATCAATATATTTCTTTAACCAATCAGACTGACTAAACTCAAGAATTCTATGGATTTTTTTTTTCAAAATTAAACCATGTTGTAAGCATTGTTGTAGATTTCTATAATGTATAATATAATTTTTCTTATCATTCAGATCTGTTATTAGTTTTCGCTGTTTCATGCTTTCAATTTTCTTATTCTCAGCACAAAATGGTAAATCATTATGATAGTCGTGTAATGTCGATGGATATTCTAGATCTACTTCTAATATATAACCCAATGGAGAATCCTCTCCTATACTATTAACATTAAAATTTTCAAAATTTTCAACCCATTTAAAATTTTTATATGGAAGGTATTTTGACATTGCATAACCATATAAATTATTTACATCTAAATATATTATATAATTTGATTCCTTGTTAGAATCATAATCACTAATATATTTATTATTAGCTATTGAATATCTGTTAGAACATTGAACAATACCTCCCCTGATACCTCGAAGAACAAAATTATATATATTAATATCAGTTAACAACTCTAATTCTACTTCAGTTGTTTTCAACATTGCATCCCAGGATAGACCAGGAGTAGTATAATATTGAGAGGGATCTAAATTATAAATATTTTTTACATACTTGTCGGAAATTTTCAAATATGTCACAGAGTAAAAGTACGTCTACCTTTAAATATAAAAGTAAATAATCCTTTAATGTTATACATTTAAATGTCTTCCATACATTTTGTGCATGTTCATAATCCTCTACACTACACGACTCGTTAGTTAATTTATTAAAGAAAAACTGCAATGGGAGGTAATTGAGTTTCATTGAGACGATTTTCAGAATCTAAGTAGTCGTACGGAAAGACACCTTTACGTTTCATTAAATTGAATTCTTCATAATTTGAATAGTTTGATTTTACTATTGTTAAATCGTTGTCGGATAAATAAGTTGCTAATTTCTCTAAACTAGATGGCATAAATCTAAATGAATCGAGAAAACGTAACTCAATAGTTTGTTTTTCATTTACAGTAATTCTTTTTGATATGGATACATAAAGTTCCTTATTTAAAGGTATAATATTTATATCACCTTCAATAGATGAAAGCTCTCTAAACAAGTGACAATCATATGCTGAAAGATTATGAAAAAATATTGGGATGAAATTCGCAATTTGGTATTCTAAATTACACTTGTTATGAGCAGCACCTCTATATTCACCGGTTAGATGACAATGGTCAGCTACCTTGTCTTTATTTAATAAATTTTTTTTGCAAATATGACAAGTTTTGCTTTCATAATGTTGTATCTGTTGAAGTGGCGTTAAGGAATTCATAGGTTTAATAACACTTAGATGTTCAGTGTAAATATCTAAAATATCGTTAACTAAGCTTTTAAAAAAATGTTGTGGTGCATTATTACCATTGTAAATTTTAAAAATATTTAAATCTGAATTATATGAACATTTAATATAATAACTATAAGCAAATGGAATATGCTTTTGTACTGATTTAACATTTTGTTGAATTTTGTACATTAATTGATTCTAGAATACATTCAAAATCAGCATATACAACAAAAGGCACATCCAATTGTTTTTTTAAAATTTTTATAACTAAGCATACTGTTTTCGATACTAGGCATTTTAGTTACCATCTTATTACATTCTTTCTTATGATTTTCCAGAGATGACTCAGCATGAAAATGTATTAAACATGTATTACATATATATGTCTTACATTTATGTTTTGTTATTTGGACTTTTGATTAATCTGTAAATATTTAAGGGAAAAAATTAATTAGTACAAGTTTTTAAAGTGACTATATATATTTCTTTCTTTATATTTACCTTGATATATTTTTAATCCATACATAGTGGAATTTTTCATCATCTTCCAACAGCAGTAAGTTAATGTGCTTAGATTTTTCCTGTTGGGAAAAATAATATGGACCGACTATATTATTCTCATTATCTAACGCAAACACATTAACACTCAATTCAGGATTGTTGGTCTCAAATACTTTTATCTGATTAACAGGAAGCGGAAAGTTCAAGCTCTTGAAATTTAATTCAATATTATTCTCCAGCCTTATGATTTCATCTTCAATATTAACAACATTATAGGACGTCATTCTATTTGAATTCTCTGTCATTGGATATAATGCTGATATTATTGCCCATTTGAAACAATACTCATCATTATTTTCAACATTAATGCATGCATGCTTTCTCTGTATTTCCGGGTGGTAGGGCGATGTGTTGGGAACCTTTTATACATTTATATTGATTAATGTTTATCTCAAGACGTGATATTTCAATTAATGCCCAACCGCTGTCACGCTCCTGAAATTCACTCATCTTTTTAATTATAACATCACATTGCTCGTTGTAAGTATTAAGAATGTCATCACTTGTTGAATATATACTAAGAATATTCATTTTAGTCTGATGAGACTTTATTTCAATCATACAATTATCTTCATCATCCTTTATTAAGATATATTCACAAAACAGTTCCATGTTGAATTTTATGCTTTCATATTTTTTAATCACATCACTTAATAATTTAATTATTTTGTTTCTGATTTCCGTTAAAAAGTTTTCAGGTATTAAATTATTTTTGTTGTTGTTTTCAACTAAATATGTTATAATTCTATTATTAAACGATGATTTTATGCATTTAACACCATCAACATCCAAACCATTGTCTGGTTTCTCAGCACATTTAAGTTTATGTTTATTTGTCCTTTTATGATGACACCAATTTGTTTTTAGAATATATCTTGCACAATACTCACAATAAACACTAATTTCACTGTTTTTGTTGTCTTCTGTGTGAGAATGTGAGTGTCGATGCCATTCCGCATGATTTGAAAAATATTTCACACATTTTTGACATTTAAATGATGTGGATGGTTCATCATGAAACAATCTAATATGTCTTCTTAAATTTGTATTCAGAGTGAATACTTTTCCACAAAATTCACAAATAAAACCGCCGGACATTCTTATTTATTTAATTTGAACCAAATATTATTTCAACCGTGTTTTCGTGTCAACCGTGTAGTCAAGACTGACTGTGTTCAACCAACCCTCATTAGCTGGTCAAGTCACTGATCACGTTGCACCAACATGCGCTAGTATGCAGACGCTGATTCAGCATAATTATTTCATAATATTATTTCATAATTATTCAGCATAAATATTTTCCCATAAAATTGTTTGTAATTGGAGACGATGCAGGTGTGAAGCAAAAATATTAAAAACGCTTACACTGCACAATTACCTTCACCGGCAGAACCGCCACTGTCGTTAACTTGTATATTAAAAAATTTTGTAGGTAGTTGTTATTTAACAGAAACATTCCTCAACTCCCAATTTTTCATTTAAATAGACGTTGTAAAATGAGGAATTCAACAGTGATATTTGAGAAATTGTGAACTAAATAAGTAAATTTTCTTCCCCTCGTTCAAACAAATAAAAAAAAAAAAATTTATAAAATATGAATAACACATTAAATTATTTAAATAATATCAACACCAACAAATATTTAAAGGGTATATTTCCTCTAAAACAACTCCCTGTGAACCAGAAATTTAAAATTCTAAACTGTGTAAAAAAGTCTACAGTATTTGGTCCGAAAACAATGATAGAGTTGGAAACTCATATAATATTCTTGCCGGAAAGATACACAGACCTACCAGAGGATGTTATGGCCGATCTATCAACTGGAAATTATTATTTAAAAAAAGTTATGGATGGAGCTCACTATAAATTATTTTTTGAAAAGTAATTTCTAAGTAAAAGAAAAAAATATAAATAGAATATGTTTTATATAATCTTATGTTAGTTTTTTGTAAGAGATGATAATGGAACAACACGACAATTATATAGTTATCGATTTACAAGGATTTTTTATCAATAATAAATATTATGCTAAAGAAGTTTGTGTTTCAATCAGTGATTTTGAAAGAAAAACTTTTCTCATTAAATCAACAACAAAATATTCAGAATTAAGTAAAAGGGATAGAGTCACAAATAAATGGCTATATAATCACTTGCATGGTTTACATTGGTATACTGGAGAGTCTACAATGAAAGATTTAATAGAATATCTAATACTAACTATAAGAAAAAGGGAAGAAGAAGAAGAGTATCCTGTTGTATATGTTAAGGGATATGAAAAAGTCAGATGGTTAAGAGAACTACTTGGAAAAGAAATACAAATATATATAATTAATTTAGATTATTGGGATTGTCCAAACATAAAAACTTTGTATAAAGATAATCCAAATATAAAGATTTGTGAAAATCATTATAATTTGAATCATACATGTGCTGAAAAGAATGTAATTTTACTTAGAAATTTTGTTAAAAAGAGAAAATATTGTTAAGCAATAAAACCTCTGAATTTGTTAATTTTATTTTTATTTGTTCCTTACTCTTTATGCAGTATACATAAAGTGTAACAAAAATTTTAACTCAAAAATGATCTTATCAGCTGAATTGGAAGAACTATTAATAAAACATAGTAATCAGATTGATAAAGAACATATACATTTATTTATGAAACTTATAAATGAATTTAGAATTTGTAATTATGTAAATCATCCATTTATATGTGTTAATAATATCATACATAGATCTAACTGTGAAAATACTTATTCACAATCTTTCAACATTTGTCGATGTCAAACATTTTATACACAATACTTGTTAACACTTAAGCTTTTTAATCTTTATAAACGTATTTTTAAATTTCAAACTGTAAAAAACTGAAAAAATAAACATCTAATAACATAAATAATAATAACAAAAACAATTGAATTGTAAAAACTGTACCTTTAATAAAATTTAATTATAATTATAAGAAATGTATTTAGTATAAGTTTTAGAATAATATTTTTTTATTTTTCTCTAATAAAAATATTAATATAAAAAAATAAAACAAATTAAACATTTTTTTATTTCAACATTAATCACACCTGGCAAATGAGCGTGAGAATTCAGCAGATCAAATATCGCAATGAAAAATATATGAAATATTTTTTTTGTTTACACGCGCCAGTCAGTATGTAACTCGATATCCGTTTTGTATTGAATAAACTGTGGAAATGTGTTTTTTAATTTTTAATAAATGCACTTTTATAACAAAAAAAAAAAGAAACCAATTAAACACTTTTTTATTTCAACATTAATCACGCCTATATGTAAAGCGTATAGGTATACAAAAAAAAAAAAAAAAAAAAAAAAAAAAAAAACAATTAAACAGTTTTTTATTTCAACATTAATCACACACACATTAAAAAGCATTACCCTTTCACAATACATGGTACAAACTCAAAATTAAACTGAAAAAAATAAATAAAAATTAAAGGGATGATCCCAAATTTGTATAGAAAAAGTGGCCCCGAAACCCCATACAAAAAACTACGAGCATGATCCCAAATTTGTATGGAAAAATTGATCCAGAAAGCCAACAAAAAACTACGAGCGTGATCCCAAATTTGTATGGAAAAACTGATCCAGAAACCCCATACAAAAAACTACGAGCGTGATCCCAAATTTGTATGGAAAAACTGATCCAGAAACCCCATACAAAAAACTACGAGCGTGATCCCAAATTTGTATGGAAAAACTGATCCAGAAACCCCATACAAAAAACTACGAGCGTGATCCCAAATTTGTATGGAAAAACTGATCCAGAAACCCCATACAAAAAACTACGAGCGTGATCCCAAATTTGTATGGAAAGATTGATCCAGAAACGCCAACAAAAAACTACGAGCGTGATCCCAAATTTGTATAGAAAAAGTGGCCCCGAAACCCCATACAAAAAACTACGAGCGTGATCCCAAATTTGTATGGAAAGATTGATCCAGAAACCCCATAAACATACTACTTATTCTATTCTATTCTATTCTATTCTATTCTATTCTATTCTATTCTATTCTATTCTATTCTATTCTATTCTATTCTATTCTATTCTATTCTATTCTATTCTATTCTATTCTATTCTATTCTATTCTATTCTATTCTATTCTATTCTATTCTATTCTATTCTATTCTATTCTATTCTATTCTATTCTATTCTATTCTATTCTATTCTATTCTATTCTATTCTATTCTATTCTATTCTATTCTATTCTATTCTATTCTATTCTATTCTATTCTATTCTATTCTATTCTATTCTATTCTATTCTATTCTATTCTATTCTATTCTATTCTATTCTATTCTATTCTATTCTATTCTATTCTATTCTATTCTATTCTATTCTATTCTATTCTATTCTATTCTATTCTATTCTATTCTATTCTATTCTATTCTATTCTATTCTATTCTATTCTATTCTATTCTATTCTATTCTATTCTATTCTATTCTATTCTATTCTATTCTATTCTATTCTATTCTATTCTATTCTATTCTATTCTATTCTATTCTATTCTATTCTATTCTATTCTATTCTATTCTATTCTATTCTATTCTATTCTATTCTATTCTATTCTATTCTATTCTATTCTATTCTATTCTATTCTATTCTATTCTATTCTATTCTATTCTATTCTATTCTATTCTATTCTATTCTATTCTATTCTATTCTATTCTATTCTATTCTATTCTATTCTATTCTATTCTATTCTATTCTATTCTATTCTATTCTATTCTATTCTATTCTATTCTATTCTATTCTATTCTATTCTATTCTATTCTATTCTATTCTATTCTATTCTATTCTATTCTATTCTATTCTATTCTATTCTATTCTATTCTATTCTATTCTATTCTATTCTATTCTATTCTATTCTATTCTATTCTATTCTATTCTATTCTATTCTATTCTATTCTATTCTATTCTATTCTATTGTATTCTATTCTATTCTATTCTATTCTATTCTATTCTATTCTATTCTATTCTATTCTATTCTATTCTATTCTATTCTATTCTATTCTATTCTATTCTATTCTATTCTATTCTATTCTATTCTATTCTATTCTATTCTATTCTATTCTATTCTATTCTATTCTATTCTATTCTATTCTATTCTATTCTATTCTATTCTATTCTATTCTATTCTATTCTATTCTATTCTATTCTATTCTATTCTATTCTATTCTATTCTATTCTATTCTATTCTATTCTATTCTATTCTATTCTATTCTATTCTATTCTATTCTATTCTATTCTATTCTATTCTATTCTATTCTATTCTATTCTATTCTATTCTATTCTATTCTATTCTATTCTATTCTATTCTATTCTATTCTATTCTATTCTATTCTATTCTATTCTATTCTATTCTATTCTATTCTATTCTATTCTATTCTATTCTATTCTATTCTATTCTATTCTATTCTATTCTATTCTATTCTATTCTATTCTATTCTATTCTATTCTATTCTATTCTATTCTATTCTATTCTATTCTATTCTATTCTATTCTATTCTATTCTATTCTATTCTATTCTATTCTATTCTATTCTATTCTATTCTATTCTATTCTATTCTATTCTATTCTATTCTATTCTATTCTATTCTATTCTATTCTATTCTATTTCTATTCTATTCTATTCTATTCTATTCTATTCTATTCTATTCTATTCTATTCTATTCTATTCTATTCTATTCTATTCTATTCTATTCTATTCTATTCTATTCTATTCTATTCTATTCTATTCTATTCTATTCTATTCTATTCTATTCTATTCTATTCTATTCTATTCTATTCTATTCTATTCTATTCTATTCTATTCTATTCTATTCTATTCTATTCTATTCTATTCTATTCTATTCTATTCTATTCTATTCTATTCTATTCTATTCTATTCTATTCTATTCTATTCTATTCTATTCTATTCTATTCTATTCTATTCTATTCTATTCTATTCTATTCTATTCTATTCTATTCTATTCTATTCTATTCTATTCTATTCTATTCTATTCTATTCTATTCTATTCTATTCTATTCTATTCTATTCTATTCTATTCTATTCTATTCTATTCTATTCTATTCTATTCTATTCTATTCTATTCTATTCTATTCTATTCTATTCTATTCTATTCTATTCTATTCTATTCTATTCTATTCTATTCTATTCTATTCTATTCTATTCTATTCTATTCTATTCTATTCTATTCTATTCTATTCTATTCTATTCTATTCTATTCTATTCTATTCTATTCTATTCTATTCTATTCTATTCTATTCTATTCTATTCTATTCTATTCTATTCTATTCTATTCTATTCTATTCTATTCTATTCTATTCTATTCTATTTCTATTCTATTCTATTCTATTCTATTCTATTCTATTCTATTCTATTCTATTCTATTCTATTCTATTCTATTCTATCTATTCTATTCTATTCTATTCTATTCTATTCTATTCTATTCTATTCTATTCTATCTATCTATTCTATTCTATTCTATTCTATTCTATTCTATTCTATTCTATTCTATTCTATTCTATTCTATTCTATTCTATTCTATTCTATTCTATTCTATTCTATTCTATTCTATTCTATTCTATTCTATTCTATTCTATTCTATTCTATTCTATTCTATTCTATTCTATTCTATTCTATTCTATTCTATTCTATCTATTCTATTCTATTCTATTCTATTCTATTCTATTCTATTCTATTCTATTCTATTCTATTCTATTCTATTCTATTCTATTCTATTCTATTCTATTCTATTCTATTCTATTCTATTCTATTCTATCTATTCTATTCTATTCTATTCTATTCTATTCTATTCTATTCTATTCTATTCTATTCTATTCTATTCTATTCTATTCTATTCTATTCTATTATTCTATTCTATTTCTATTCTATTCTATTCTATTCTATTCTATTCTATTCTATTCTATTCTATTCTATTCTATTCTATTCTATTCTATTCTATTCTATTCTATTCTATTCTATCTATTCTATTCTTATCTATTCTATTCTTATCTATTCTATTCTTATCTATTCTATTCTATTCTATTCTATTCTATTCTATTCTATTCTATTCTATTCTATTCTATTCTATTCTATTCTATTCTATTCTATCTATTCTATTCTATTCTATTCTATTCTATTCTATTCTATTCTATTCTATCTATTCTATTCTATTCTATTCTATTCTATTCTATTCTATTCTATTCTATTCTATTCTATTCTATTCTATTCTATTCTATTCTATTCTATTCTATTCTATTCTATTCTATTCTATTCTATTCTATTCTATTCTATTCTATTCTATTCTATTCTATTCTATTCTATTCTATTCTATTCTATTCTATTCTATTCTATTCTATTCTATTCTATTCTATTCTATTCTATTCTATTCTATTCTATTCTATTCTATTCTATTCTATTCTATTCTATTCTATTCTATTCTATTCTATTCTATTCTATTCTATTCTATTCTATTCTATTCTATTCTATTCTATTCTATTCTATTCTATTCTATTCTATTCTATTCTATTCTATTCTATTCTATTCTATTCTATTCTATTCTATTCTATTCTATTCTATTCTATTCTATTCTATTCTATTCTATTCTATTCTATTCTATTCTATTCTATTCTATTCTATTCTATTCTATTCTATTCTATTCTATTCTATTCTATTCTATTCTATTCTATTCTATTCTATTCTATTCTATTCTATTCTATTCTATTCTATTCTATTCTATTCTATTCTATTCTATTCTATTCTATTCTATTCTATTCTATTCTATTCTATTCTATTCTATTCTATTCTATTCTATTCTATTCTATTCTATTCTATTCTATTCTATTCTATTCTATTCTATTCTATTCTATTCTATTCTATTCTATTCTATTCTATTCTATTCTATTCTATTCTATTCTATTCTATTCTATTCTATTCTATTCTATTCTATTCTATTCTATTCTATTCTATTCTATTCTATTCTATTCTATTCTATTCTATTCTATTCTATTCTATTCTATTCTATTCTATTCTATTCTATTCTATTCTATTCTATTCTATTCTATTCTATTCTATTCTATTCTATTCTATTCTATTCTATTCTATTCTATTCTATTCTATTCTATTCTATTCTATTCTATTCTATTCTATTCTATTCTATTCTATTCTATTCTATTCTATTCTATTCTATTCTATTCTATTCTATTCTATTCTATTCTATTCTATTCTATTCTATTCTATTCTATTCTATTCTATTCTATTCTATTCTATTCTATTCTATTCTATTCTATTCTATTCTATTCTATTCTATTCTATTCTATTCTATTCTATTCTATTCTATTCTATTCTATTCTATTCTATTCTATTCTATTCTATTCTATTCTATTCTATTCTATTCTATTCTATTCTATTCTATTCTATTCTATTCTATTCTATTCTATTCTATTCTATTCTATTCTATTCTATTCTATTCTATTCTATTCTATTCTATTCTATTCTATTCTATTCTATTCTATTCTATTCTATTCTATTCTATTCTATTCTATTCTATTCTATTCTATTCTATTCTATTCTATTCTATTCTATTCTATTCTATTCTATTCTATTCTATTCTATTCTATTCTATTCTATTCTATTCTATTCTATTCTATTCTATTCTATTCTATTCTATTCTATTCTATTCTATTCTATTCTATTCTATTCTATTCTATTCTATTCTATTCTATTCTATTCTATTCTATTCTATTCTATTCTATTCTATTCTATTCTATTCTATTCTATTCTATTCTATTCTATTCTATTCTATTCTATTCTATTCTATTCTATTCTATTCTATTCTATTCTATTCTATTCTATTCTATTCTATTCTATTCTATTCTATTCTATTCTATTCTATTCTATTCTATTCTATTCTATTCTATTCTATTCTATTCTATTCTATTCTATTCTATTCTATTCTATTCTATTCTATTCTATTCTATTCTATTCTATTCTATTCTATTCTATTCTATTCTATTCTATTCTATTCTATTCTATTCTATTCTATTCTATTCTATTCTATTCTATTCTATTCTATTCTATTCTGTTCTATTCTATTCTATTCTATTCTATTCTATTCTATTCTATTCTATTCTATTCTATTCTATTCTATTCTATTCTATTCTATTCTATTCTATTCTATTCTATTCTATTCTATTCTATTCTATTCTATTCTATTCTATTCTATTCTATTCTATTCTATTCTATTCTATTCTATTCTATTCTATCTATTCTATTCTATTCTATTCTATTCTATTCTATTCTATTCTATTCTATTCTATTCTATTCTATTCTATTCTATTCTATTCTATTCTATTCTATTCTATTCTATTCTATTCTATTCTATTCTATTCTATTCTATTCTATTCTATTCTATTCTATTCTATTCTATTCTATTCTATTCTATTCTATTCTATTCTATTCTATTCTATTCTTATCTATTCTATTCTATTCTATTCTATTCTATTCTATTCTATTCTATTCTATTCTATTCTATTCTATTCTATTCTATTCTATTCTATTCTATTCTATTCTATTCTATTCTATTCTATTCTATTCTATTCTATTCTATTCTATTCTATTCTATTCTATTCTATTCTATTCTATTCTATTCTATTCTATTCTATTCTATTCTATTCTATTCTATTCTATTCTATTCTATTCTATTCTATTCTATTCTATTCTATTCTATTCTATTCTATTCTATTCTATTCTATTCTATTCTATTCTATTCTATTCTATTCTATTCTATTCTATTCTATTCTATTCTATTCTATTCTATTCTATTCTATTCTATTCTATTCTATTCTATTCTATTCTATTCTATTCTATTCTATTCTATTCTATTCTATTCTATTCTATTCTATTCTATTCTATCTATTCTATTCTATTCTATTCTATTCTATTCTATTCTATTCTATTCTATTCTATTCTATTCTATTCTATTCTATTCTATTCTATTCTATTCTATTCTATTCTATTCTATTCTATTCTATTCTATTCTATTCTATTATATTCTATTCTATTCTATTCTATTCTATTCTATTCTATTCTATTCTATTCTATTCTATTCTATTCTATTCTATTCTATTCTATTCTATTCTATTCTATTCTATTCTATTCTATTCTATTCTATTCTATTCTATTCTATTCTATTCTATTCTATTCTATTCTATTCTATTCTATTCTATTCTATTCTATTCTATTCTATTCTATTCTATTCTATTCTATTCTATTCTATTCTATTCTATTCTATTCTATTCTATTCTATTCTATTCTATTCTATTCTATTCTATTCTATTCTATTCTATTCTATTCTATTCTATTCTATTCTATTCTATTCTATTCTATTCTATTCTATTCTATTCTATTCTATTCTATTCTATTCTATTCTATTCTATTCTATTCTATTCTATTCTATTCTATTCTATTCTATTCTATTCTATTCTATTCTATTCTATTCTATTCTATTCTATTCTATTCTATTCTATTCTATTCTATTCTATTCTATTCTATTCTATTCTATTCTATTCTATTCTATTCTATTCTATTCTATTCTATTCTATTCTATTCTATTCTATTCTATTCTATTCTATTCTATTCTATTCTATTCTATCTATTCTATTCTATTCTATTCTATTCTATTCTATTCTATTCTATTCTATTCTATTCTATTCTATTCTATTCTATTCTATTCTATTCTATTCTATTCTATTCTATTCTATTCTATTCTATTCTATTCTATTCTATTCTATTCTATTCTATTCTATTCTATTCTATTCTATTCTATTCTATTCTATTCTATTCTATTCTATTCTATTCTATTCTATTCTATTCTATTCTATTCTATTCTATTCTATTCTATTCTATTCTATTCTATTCTATTCTATTCTATTCTATTCTATTCTATTCTATTCTATTCTATTCTATTCTATTCTATTCTATTCTATTCTATTCTATTCTATTCTATTCTATTCTATTCTATTCTATTCTATTCTATTCTATTCTATTCTATTCTATTCTATTCTATTCTATTCTATTCTATTCTATTCTATTCTATTCTATTCTATTCTATTCTATTCTATTCTATTCTATTCTATTCTATTCTATTCTATTCTATTCTATTCTATTCTATTCTATTCTATTCTATTCTATTCTATTCTATTCTATTCTATTCTATTCTATTCTATTCTATTCTATTCTATTCTATTCTATTCTATTCTATTCTATTCTATTCTATTCTATTCTATTCTATTCTATTCTATTCTATTCTATTCTATTCTATTCTATTCTATTCTATTCTACTATTCTATTCTATTCTATTCTATTCTATTCTATTCTATTCTATTCTATTCTATTCTATTCTATTCTATTCTATTCTATTCTATTCTATTCTATTCTATTCTATTCTATTCTATTCTATTCTATTCTATTCTATTCTATTCTATTCTATTCTATTCTATTCTATTCTATTCTATTCTATTCTATTCTATTCTATTCTATTCTATTCTATTCTATTCTATTCTATTCTATTCTATTCTATTCTATTCTATTCTATTCTATTCTATTCTATTCTATTCTATTCTATTCTATTCTATTCTATTCTATTCTATTCTATTCTATTCTATTCTATTCTATTCTATTCTATTCTATTCTATTCTATTCTATTCTATTCTATTCTATTCTATTCTATTCTATTCTATTCTATTCTATTCTATTCTATTCTATTCTATTCTATTCTATTCTATTCTATTCTATTATTCTATTCTATTCTATTCTATTCTATTCTATTCTATTCTATTCTATTCTATTCTCTTCTATTCTATTCTATTCTATTCTATTCTATTCTATTCTATTCTATTCTATTCTATTCTATTCTATTCTATTCTATTCTATTCTATTCTATTCTATTCTATTCTATTCTATTCTATTCTATTCTATTCTATTCTATTCTATTCTATTCTATTCTATTCTATTCTATTCTATTCTATTCTATTCTATTCTATTCTATTCTATTCTATTCTATTCTATTCTATTCTATTCTATTCTATTCTATTCTATTCTATTCTATTCTATTCTATTCTATTCTATTCTATTCTATTCTATTCTATTCTATTCTATTCTATTCTATTCTATTCTATTCTATTCTATTCTATTCTATTCTATTCTATTCTATTCTATTCTATTCTATTCTATTCTATTCTATTCTATTCTATTCTATTCTATTCTATTCTATTCTATTCTATTCTATTCTATTCTATTCTATTCTATTCTATTCTATTCTATTCTATTCTATTCTATTCTATTCTATTCTATTCTATTCTATTCTATTCTATTCTATTCTATTCTATTCTATTCTATTCTATTCTATTCTATTCTATTCTATTCTATTCTATTCTATTCTATTCTATTCTATTCTATTCTATTCTATTCTATTCTATTCTATTCTATTCTATTCTATTCTATTCTATTCTATTCTATTCTATTCTATTCTATTCTATTCTATTCTATTCTATTCTATTCTATTCTATTCTATTCTATTCTATTCTATTCTATTCTATTCTATTCTATTCTATTCTATTCTATTCTATTCTATTCTATTCTATTCTATTCTATTCTATTCTATTCTATTCTATTCTATTCTATTCTATTCTATTCTATTCTATTCTGTTCTATTCTATTCTATTCTATTCTATTCTATTCTATTCTATTCTATTCTATTCTATTCTATTCTATTCTATTCTATTCTATTCTATTCTATTCTATTCTATTCTATTCTATTCTATTCTATTCTATTCTATTCTATTCTATTCTATTCTATTCTATTCTATTCTATTCTATTCTATTCTATTCTATTCTATTCTATTCTATTCTATTCTATTCTATTCTAGTCTATTCTATTCTATTCTATTCTATTCTATTCTATTCTATTCTATTCTATTCTATTCTATTCTATTCTATTCTATTCTATTCTATTCTATTCTATTCTATTCTATTCTATTCTATTCTATTCTATTCTATTCTATTCTATTCTATTCTATTCTATTCTATTCTATTCTATTCTATTCTATTCTATTCTATTCTATTCTATTCTATTCTATTCTATTCTATTCTATTCTATTCTATTCTATTCTATTCTATTCTATTCTATTCTATTCTATTCTATTCTATTCTATTCTATTCTATTCTATTCTATTCTATTCTATTCTATTCTATTCTATTCTATTCTATTCTATTCTATTCTATTCTATTCTATTCTATTCTATTCTATTCTATTCTATTCTATTCTATTCTATTCTATTCTATTCTATTCTATTCTATTCTATTCTATTCTATTCTATTCTATTCTATTCTATTCTATTCTATTCTATTCTATTCTATTCTATTCTATTCTATTCTATTCTATTCTATTCTATTCTATTCTATTCTATTCTATTCTATTCTATTCTATTCTATTCTATTCTATTCTATTCTATTCTATTCTATTCTATTCTATTCTATTCTATTCTATTCTATTCTATTCTATTCTATTCTATTCTATTCTATTCTATTCTATTCTATTCTATTCTATTCTATTCTATTCTATTCTATTCTATTCTATTCTATTCTATTCTATTCTATTCTATTCTATTCTATTCTATTCTATTCTATTCTATTCTATTCTATTCTATTCTATTCTATTCTATTCTATTCTATTCTATTCTATTCTATTCTATTCTATTCTATTCTATTCTATTCTATTCTATTCTATTCTATTCTATTCTATTCTATTCTATTCTATTCTATTCTATTCTATTCTATTCTATTCTATTCTATTCTATTCTATTCTATTCTATTCTATTCTATTCTATTCTATTCTATTCTATTCTATTCTATTCTATTCTATTCTATTCTATTCTATTCTATTCTATTCTATTCTATTCTATTCTATTCTATTCTATTCTATTCTATTCTATTCTATTCTATTCTATTCTATTCTATTCTATTCTATTCTATTCTATTCTATTCTATTCTATTCTATTCTATGCTATTCTATTCTATTCTATTCTATTCTATTCTATTCTATTCTATTCTATTCTATTCTATTCTATTCTATTCTATTCTATTCTATTCTATTCTATTCTATTCTATTCTATTCTATTCTATTCTATTCTATTCTATTCTATTCTATTCTATTCTATTCTATTCTATTCTATTCTATTCTATTCTATTCTATTCTATTCTATTCTATTCTATTCTATTCTATTCTATTCTATTCTATTCTATTCTATTCTATTCTATTCTATTCTATTCTATTCTATTCTATTCTATTCTATTCTATTCTATTCTATTCTATTCTATTCTATTCTATTCTATTCTATTCTATTCTATTCTATTCTATTCTATTCTATTCTATTCTATTCTATTCTATTCTATTCTATTCTATTCTATTCTATTCTATTCTATTCTATTCTATTCTATTCTATTCTATTCTATTCTATTCTATTCTATTCTATTCTATTCTATTCTATTCTATTCTATTCTATTCTATTCTATTCTATTCTATTCTATTCTATTCTATTCTATTCTATTCTATTCTATTCTATTCTATTCTATTCTATTCTATTCTATTCTATTCTATTCTATTCTATTCTATTCTATTCTATTCTATTCTATTCTATTCTATTCTATTCTATTCTATTCTATTCTATTCTATTCTATTCTATTCTATTCTATTCTATTCTATTCTATTCTATTCTATTCTATTCTATTCTATTCTATTCTATTCTATTCTATTCTATTCTATTCTATTCTATTCTATTCTATTCTATTCTATTCTATTCTATTCTATTCTATTCTATTCTATTCTATTCTATTCTATTCTATTCTATTCTATTCTATTCTATTCTATTCTATTCTATTCTATTCTATTCTATTCTATTCTATTCTATTCTATTCTATTCTATTCTATTCTATTCTATTCTATTCTATTCTATTCTATTCTATTCTATTCTATTCTATTCTATTCTATTCTATTCTATTCTATTCTATTCTATTCTATTCTATTCTATTCTATTCTATTCTATTCTATTCTATTCTATTCTATTCTATTCTATTCTATTCTATTCTATTCTATTCTATTCTATTCTATTCTATTCTATTCTATTCTATTCTATTCTATTCTATTCTATTCTATTCTATTCTATTCTATTCTATTCTATTCTATTCTATTCTATTCTATTCTATTCTATTCTATTCTATTCTATTCTATTCTATTCTATTCTATTCTATTCTATTCTATTCTATTCTATTCTATTCTATTCTATTCTATTCTATTCTATTCTATTCTATTCTATTCTATTCTATTCTATTCTATTCTATTCTATTCTATTCTATTCTATTCTATTCTATTCTATTCTATTCTATTCTATTCTATTCTATTCTATTCTATTCTATTCTATTCTATTCTATTCTATTCTATTCTATTCTATTCTATTCTATTCTATTCTATTCTATTCTATTCTATTCTATTCTATTCTATTCTATTCTATTCTATTCTATTCTATTCTATTCTATTCTATTCTATTCTATTCTATTCTATTCTATTCTATTCTATTCTATTCTATTCTATTCTATTCTATTCTATTCTATTCTATTCTATTCTATTCTATTCTATTCTATTCTATTCTATTCTATTCTATTCTATTCTATTCTATTCTATTCTATTCTATTCTATTCTATTCTATTCTATCTATTCTATTCTATTCTATTCTATTCTATTCTATTCTATTCTATTCTATTCTATTCTATTCTATTCTATTCTATTCTATTCTATTCTATTCTATTCTATTCTATCTATTCTATTCTATTCTATTCTATTCTATTCTATTCTATTCTATTCTATTCTATTCTATTCTATTCTATTCTATTCTATTCTATTCTATTCTATCTATTCTATTCTATTCTATTCTATTCTATTCTATTCTATTCTATTCTATTCTATTCTATTCTATTCTATTCTATTCTATTCTATTCTATTCTATTCTATTCTATTCTATTCTATTCTATTCTATTCTATTCTATTCTATTCTATTCTATTCTATTCTATTCTATTCTATTCTATTCTATTCTATTCTATTCTATTCTATTCTATTCTATTCTATTCTATTCTATTCTATTCTATTCTATTCTATTCTATTCTATTCTATTCTATTCTATTCTATTCTATTCTATTCTATTCTATTCTATTCTATTCTATTCTATTCTATTCTATTCTATTCTATTCTATTCTATTCTATTCTATTCTATTCTATTCTATTCTATTCTATTCTATTCTATTCTATTCTATTCTATTCTATTCTATTCTATTCTATTCTATTCTATTCTATTCTATTCTATTCTATTCTATTCTATTCTATTCTATTCTATTCTATTCTATTCTATTCTATTCTATTCTATTCTATTCTATTCTATTCTATTCTATTCTATTCTATTCTATTCTATTCTATTCTATTCTATTCTATTCTATTCTATTCTATTCTATTCTATTCTATTCTATTCTATTCTATTCTATTCTATTCTATTCTATTCTATTCTATTCTATTCTATTCTATTCTATTCTATTCTATTCTATTCTATTCTATTCTATTCTATTCTATTCTATTCTATTCTATTCTATTCTATTCTATTCTATTCTATTCTATTCTATTCTATTCTATTCTATTCTATTCTATTCTATTCTATTCTATTCTATTCTATTCTATTCTATTCTATTCTATTCTATTCTATTCTATTCTATTCTATTCTATTCTATTCTATTCTATTCTATTCTATTCTATTCTATTCTATTCTATTCTATTCTATTCTATTCTATTCTATTCTATTCTATTCTATTCTATTCTATTCTATTCTATTCTATTCTATTCTATTCTATCTATTCTATTCTATTCTATTCTATTCTATTCTATTCTATTCTATTCTATTCTATTCTATTCTATTCTATTCTATTCTATTCTATTCTATTCTATTCTATTCTATTCTATTCTATTCTATTCTATTCTATTCTATTCTATTCTATTCTATTCTATTCTATTCTATTCTATTCTATTCTATTCTATTCTATTCTATTGTATTCTATTCTATTCTATTCTATTCTATTCTATTCTATTCTATTCTATTCTATTCTATTCTATTCTATTCTATTCTATTCTATTCTATTCTATTCTATTCTATTCTATTCTATTCTATTCTATTCTATTCTATTCTATTCTATTCTATTCTATTCTATTCTATTCTATTCTATTCTATTCTATTCTATTCTATTCTATTCTATTCTATTCTATTCTATTCTATTCTATTCTATTCTATTCTATTCTATTCTATTCTATTCTATTCTATTCTTATTCTATTCTATTCTATTCTATTCTATTCTATTCTATTCTATTCTATTCTATTCTATTCTATTCTATTCTATTCTATTCTATTCTATTCTATTCTATTCTATTCTATTCTATCTTCTATTCTATTCTATTCTATTCTTCTATT
>CAKMJM010000069.1:0-20389 GCA_927399465.1 Sarcophaga caerulescens
TTACTGTATTCATTATACATGGAAGAAGGACGATTGGCAATAAGCCCTATTTTCTATATTCATACCAGAGATCGGCAATGAGTATTCAAAAAGATGAGTAGAATCGAATCATACTCATAATTTCTGGTACTTATAAGCATTCATACTTATTTTATTATCATGGAATCTCTACTCATAGTCAAAGTTTAAAGTACTCATCATATTCATACTTAACAACACGTATGATGTTGTTGATTTCGCCTCTGCATAACTCAATATGTACAAGAATCACAAAATTAGTATGATTCTCGTACAAACACTAAAATACTAACTAGAAGGTTGTGTGTTTGCTCTGTTTGCTGCTCTGTCTTTTTTGCTTATGTGTCTTTTTTCTTTTTTTGTAAATGCAACAATAACTAAGACTGCAAATTTTGATGAATGATTCGTGTCACTCGAGTCATTTATAAATATTTTTCTAAATTTAGGAATCTAAATGAGTACGCTTATGAGGCAAACATATTTCGAATGGTATGAGTGTGATGTCATCCTTGTACGCATACTCATTGCAAGCTGTACTTATAAATCAACGTTGTAGTGAGTACGAATGAATTAGAGTACATAGTTAAATTTCAATATTGTTGACTCACTTATATTCAAAATTTCATGAGTGCTTATGATTACCGAAAAAACGATTCATTGCTGATCTCTGATTCATACTCAGGAGATCCTGCTAAAAGATACCTTCTCCTATCCCATCACGAGCGCATTGTGCTAAACACAGAAACCACTTACAAAGGCACTATTTAGACTTTGTCAGTGCGGCTTCAGACCTGAGAAGTCCAGCAAGAAAACAAAGTAAACACATACCATTCTCTTATCGTCCATAAGGCGGCATTTGGAGGCTGAAAAGGCTGTACAAATAGATGTTGAACAATACGTACAGCCTCACCAAAGGAGGAAAGAATCACTCAGAGGTTGTTAAAATCTGAAAGTTCGCAGATGATAGGGTGGTTTCTCATCATATAACCTCTTCAACTTCGTGAATAACAGTGATTGTGAAAGGTATGGGTAAATCAGCTTTACACCTTTTTTTTAGAAATTATCATGTTCTTTGAGGGTTTAGGACTAAATGGGAGTAAATGGGAACAAAACTAAGTTTATATGTATAAACGAGTGTTTAGTTATGATAGTAGTCGCCGCAGTCTAGTAGGTAGTGTGTTGTCTTACTAGACATGAGGCCTCAGTTCAAACCCCAGGTAAGACATCTCCAACTAAACGAAATACGAAAAAATATTTCTTCGGGAACTGCCTTTGTAAAATTCCATGAAAAGTTTCTCAAAAAACTGTCATTTGAAGTCGACTTTAAATTGTAGGTCCTGCCACTCAAATATAAAATTAATGCACACAACGTAAGTGGTATGAGAAACTAAGTTGGAATTCTAACTAAAGGGTTGTATCTGACCAATTATGTATGTAGGAACTTGCGACTTGTTCGATTCTTGTCTGTAACTAGAGATGAGCGATCCAGTGATTCTCAGTGAACGTGATTTGTTAATCACTGTTCTTTAAAACAGTGATTCTGATCACAGTATTCCAAAAGAAAACAAAATTTTTTTTTATTTTTATTAAAACAAAAAAAAAATAACGTAAGAAAGAGACAACAAGATACACTACGAAAAGACTACTAAACAAAATCAAAGTGGTGTCATCAATGTTATTATTTTTAATGTAATTTTTTTTTTATATAAAGTTTGACAATTAAGTTTCAGAGAAAGTTCAAGTATAAAAGACAAAAGTAAATAATCAGCATCATCTAATAGTAATTCTGCCTCGCTCAAAATAAAATGAAATAAATTTGAGTATGTAACAATTTTGAAAGAACGACATTATTAGTAACTGTTATTTGGCAATTTCAATAGCTGTAGTTACCAGTGAATTATCAATCACCGTGATTAAATCACAGTTTTGAAAATATCGCTCATCCATATCTGCAACCAACAGCTCTATGTCCAATGTTGCATAGAAATTTATTTAACTTGGCTGCACTCTTGTCATCGCACATGATTGCAATTTGGAAAACAAGTGAGGAATCATTCTTCTTCTTATGAGCGATATTTTTTCAGCAGAAAGCAACTCTCATGCGACTGAATTATGCTCCACACATTATTTATACTTCTTTGGGAGGCACAAGCATAGAAATTATTCCATATCAAAGCGGCAGCTTTAGGCGACTTCAACGTGAGATATTCTACTCTCCGCGAGTTGGCGACGATCACCGCATACATACCAAAAATAATTTTTAGGCACTCCTTAACAATAGAAAAGTTGTTCAGTGTTTTAACATCCAGAAGCTATAGTTCAGGCATAACGTTCCAACGGGAATTAATGTTTCAGTGATACGCGTATTTAATGAGAAGTTCAACAGAAATCAGTTTATAGAAGTCATTCGAGAAAGTCGACCGTTTAAGTAAAATTTTTTAACAAATTGTCGAATTATTTTCTATGAACATTTTCTAATTGGAAATCGGTATAAGTGACCGATTTGATGATTGGAAATCATTTAACCACGCTTATTGGTGTAGGATATCAAGAGTCTGAGTTTCCATAGAAATTTTGTTGTTGTTTATACTGTAGGTACTGGTTCTGCTGATGTTGTTCTTGTTGAGATTATGTAAATTTTCGTTATTTATTTATATACAAGCAAGTACGTATATACATTTGTATACAAGTGTTCGGTATGAGTAAAAATTTATATGAACAGGATCATGCAATAAAATAGCAGTGCATGGCTTGTGATAAATTTTCTTGCAGTCTTTTCTTTTTATTTTTTGGCCAGCAACTCTTGGCCAAAAATAGATGGAAACTATCATAGTCTGAAAAAGGACAACTTTAAGACATTTGAGGACCTTAATTCTCCTGCTGAAAAATACGTACAGAGGCCCTTGATGCTCTATATTAAGAGTGAAAATTATGGAAAAACCTCTGGCAACTCTTAGTTAATAGAAGGACTTAATAAGCAACACAGATAATTATTATATTCCATACTAATACACAATACATTTACACAAAGATATGTATATGAAAACATCATCATCATCATTCTAGCAACTGCTATCGGTACTTCCAACAGGGACTTCAGAACTTTGACAATTGATAGCGGCCAACTTGTTGAGCTACTACTGCCACATTAGTTGTCATTTATTCAGTCTGTTTTGCAAAATCAACATCCACATCATTCAACCATACGTGCAAATAATCGAATTGTTTTATTAAAATTGGTGTTATATTCGGGCAACGTACCGCGTATCCATTCTAGATGAATAGGGACGTGATCAAACAAAATGCTAGATTTTTAGGGAATAACAATTCACATGAGTTCCATTGGATTTTGGGATAGCGGCGTCATTGGTTCACAATTCTTAAAGAACGACGTCGGCCAGGCTATCATTGTCAAAAGGCGAGCAATAACCACCCTTCCGGTGATTACTAACGTCATACATACATATCATACATATGTAATTGTTCATTACAACTTTTTATTCAGGATTACGACCTATCTTCTCACATCACTTATGTTGTGTGTTACTTTTATCCATGAGTGGCGGGACCTACAGTTTAAAGTCTACTCCGGACAACAGATTTTTGAAAACTTTTTCATGGCAATGTTTTATTTACTCTCAAAGTTTTTGCAAGAAATCTGCTGAGAGGAAGTCGCCGAAGAAATATTTTTTCGTATTTCATTTTTTTGTTGTAGATATCTGACCTGTTTAAATCTGTTTTGAACCGTAGACTCGCGTCTAATAAGTCAACACACTACCTATTAGACTACGACGATGATTACCAACTTCTTTTGGCCTAAATTGTATGATGTGAATGGGTATCTCACGTGAAGTTGATGTGAACTGGTCACCGTGATAGTGTGATTTAGCGCCGCGAGACATTTTCTGGTTGGGTTTTGTTAAGTGAATAAACCATAAACAAAGCCAATATAAGCCAAGCCGTCGGCAAAATGCAACCAGATTTATACGCCAGCGTAATGGAAACTTGGACATTTCGAAGGCGCTCCACCAAAGAGGCCGTTGCGAACATTTGAACGATTTCCACACTGAATGGCATATTTGAAATGAACAAATAAATTCGATTATATCACATTTTGTTTTATTGAAATTTGAAGATAGAAGGAGCTTGACGCAGGAGCCTATATATATTGTAGGCTAAAATAGCTTCACAATTTCAGTATCGGGATATATTGAGTAACTATGTTCACATATTTACGGACAGTAAATAAGGAGTGTGTTCACTATATTTGCGATGGTCCTGATGCCGGTCATCACTGAATGAAATGCTTTTCAACGTGCTCATTGCCCAATTAACCACTTAGGACTTTTAGGACGTGTACTTGTCAATTGAGACAAGTACAGTACTCGGAGGTCGAATTGACCAATTGTACAGGTTAGGTTAGGTTTAGAGTACGTGTAATTAACTTAACAAATTAACACTTAACTTTTACACTTTTTTCAATATTATAACTCCTTCCTGTTACGTAAGGACAGTTGCATATTTTATTAGGAAACTTTACTTATAGAGTAAATCGTTTCTAAGTATCTGTTGGTAGCGTTTTGAAATCGTTGAATTTTTAATGTTAAAATCGATGTTTAAACTTTCCTGTACATACAGCGTTTTAGTTCCACCTCATGGCTTCTTTTCAAGCTCATAACCCTACTCCATATTAAATCTTTATTCTTGATATGCCTTCATTCGGTATCATATTAAGAATTTATTTTTAGAAGAAAATTTTATTTCATTGAAAAAAAAAAATTGCCATTGATAAAACTTTAAGCGTCTAAAGTCTAAAAATACCATGCGCTGCTATTATTTTACACACCAGTGTGCTGTTGTAGAAAGAAAATCTAAATTTTTTATTCTGATAAAATGTTGCCATCACGAAATAAACATGGTTTTTTAATATTTGAACAAGTCCGCACCCATACAAATATATGTACATTATACATGTACTCAAATATAAATAAGAGTATAAAAATGTGTTTGCGTATTTGTGTGTGTGTATGTAAGTGTAAGTGTAAGTGTGTGTATTACACAGACACAGATCTTAACAGCATCTTTAGAGACGCATAAAATATAAAAAAAATTAACATAAAATAGAGAAAAAGAGATTTCATAAGTGCTCTTCCTTCTCTCCTAGGGCTGTTTAAGATAAACAATCAGACATAAAATGAAGACACACAGACAGACAGACAGACAAATAGACGAATGGAAACGTACATTTACATAAGCACATGCATACACATACATACATACATACATAGACATGTAAATAAAAATATAATTTTATTTAAGAACCGTTAAATTATCAGGTCAACAATGAATAGAAAATTCATAGAAATTCTCAAGAATTTATGCAGGGCTAAGCAAACGAATGAGGACAAACGTGTAGACATTAAAATTTAATTCTTTTTGTGACTTTTTTGTTTTGTTTTGCTTCTTCTTACCTGTCTTTATTTTTTTTTTTTTGTTTTTCTCTCATTATTTTTCTTTTTCTATTTTGTTTTCTATTTTCTTAAACAATGGCTGGTAAGACGTTTTTAAAATTTATTTCATGTTTGAAATATTTTATTGCATTTGTACTCTTGTTGTTGTATTTCATCTCTTTTTTTTCTCTTTCAGATTCCATGATGATATCTTCCCTGGTAGGAATAGAAAAATTAAAAATTTAAACTCGAGTCATCTGTGTTAAATGATTTTTAAATGCCCGCAAACCACATGTCACACCACCACACAGCAAATCGTGAGGTGGTGTCAAGTTAGCAAAACTTTTACGCTTTTCTCTTGAAAGTAAAAGTTCACGTGTGTGTGGTTGTGTGATTGAACTAATGGCCCCTTAAGCTAAAGTAGAATGCGGAACTGATGTCATTAAATCTCGTATTTGAGATAAATTTTGATTTATTGACGATAAACAAACCGAAAAAGATTGTTTTTTAAATACAACATTATTTACATATTTTATTACATCACTCGGGAAGAATATGGAATATAGAGATTTGCATTTATATTTAAAAAGCAAGACATATTTGAGTCTTATAAGGCTTCGTTTAATAAAAACATTATCCATAGGTATTTGGCCATTTCTCTGTAACTTCTGGCTAGCTATACTCAACCACACTGATTGTTAAATGAAGTTCAGAACTTTATTCATTTCAAGTTGCCTCAAACACCTCAAAAAAAGAAATTTTGAAAAAGAAATATTTTTTAGTGATTTTCTCTTCTGGCAAAAACTCTGAGAGTGAATAAAATTGTAATGAAAAGTTTCTGAAAAATATGCTGCTTGGAATCGACGTGAAACTATAGTTCCTGGCATACCACATGTGTGGCGTGAAATCTAATTTATTTATTTATTTAAGTCAATGGACAAATTCCTTACTGACTAATAACAAAAATAGGTACGAATAAAATTAAATACAATTATAAACAGTTTCTTCAAAAATACAAGTAATTGTTACAATAAAAATATGAAAAGTTAAGAATTGAGAAAAACAATAGTATTCCGTTTTATAACGCAAGAATTTAAAGAAAAATCAATAAAGTCTGACAAATAACTAAATTGACGGCAAATTCTAGTTAAAGGATCAGCAACAGCATAATTAGTTCTGCAGAATTGAATATAAATAAGATTATAACAGCGGAAGTTACGACAAGGAACATTGAATTTAACCGATTTTAACAGAAATTCACAGCAAATATTACCATTTATCAGGTTAATCATAAAGGATACATTTAGCATTGTTCGACGACTCTTAAGGGTAGACAGTTTAAATAATGCCAGTCTGCTAGTATATGGAGGCAAATCTAAATAATTCCATCCAAGGCCACGCAAACAGAAGAGAAGAAATTGTTTCTGTACAGATTCGATGTGTTCACTGTAAACATCATAGTGAGGATCCCATACAATGGATCCATATTCCAAAATTGGTCTGACAAGTGATACATAAAGCTGTTTCGTAATATAAGGATCAGAAAATTCTTTTGTCCAAAGTTTTATTAAGCCAAGGGTGCTTCTTGCCTTATTTACAGTCAAAGTGATATGATCATTAAAGTTAAATTTTGTGTCTAATAGGATCCCAAGATCCATAAAAGAGTCAACATTCTCCAATTGATGACCTACAAGCAAGTAATTAACCGCAATAAAATTATTTCTTGAGAACCGCATAGTTTTGCATTTTTTAATATTCAGCTCCATCATGTTGTACTCGCACCACAAAAAGAAGTTATTGAGATCATTTTGAAGATACATATGCTCGATGAAATTATTAAAGGAGAGAAAAACTTTTACATCGTCAGCATACATCAAGATATTGGCAAAATTAATTATGTTGGGAAGATCGTTTATAAACATCGAAAAAAGAAGTGGACCAAGATGGCTGCCCTGAGAAACACATAAATATACTTAGATAAACTATTGTTCACACATACGGTCTGCTTTCTACCAGTTAAATACGACTCTAGCCATCTTAAACTCCTATGATTTACACCCATTAAATCCTATTTAGTTAACAGAAGTTTGTGATTCACTTTATCGAACGCTTTGCTAAAATCCGTAAAAATTACATCAGTTTGCTTCTGTTGAGAAAAGGCCGCTAATGATCAGTAAATTAAATTTTAATCAACTTCGGCTAGTAAGATCTGTCACTAAGTCCAAGAATTCTTCTTTTCATATTTCCAATTGTCGAACATTGATAGAGAAAATGTTCTACGGACTCATCCTTTTCTTCGTCTTAACAATTTCTTCTGTTGTCTCTCCCTCGTCATTAGAACTTGTGCAGTTGTCGTTGAGGTTCGTTATAATTGCGGCGATGTTAGGTTTAAAATAATTTTTTTCGGAATATACGGTATCCACAGAGAGTAAATTACCTTATCCTTCCTATGCAAGGCAGTATCAGTGAGATCATTGGTCTGCTCTCTGCAGAGTAATATCAATCCGATGCATGATGCAGCTGTTATGTCAGAAATATGCAGTTAAATATTCGTTGCGGTTATTCTATTAAAAATATCATTACTTAATGAGAAACTATTCCAAGAGAAATTCGTCATAATTGAAACTAATACAAGGTGAAGGAAGGTGAAGGATTTCGATATTGATACAGAAATTGGTTTTAGGCTTTTTATATATTGACGGTTACACATTTGACTAATAATGAAATAAATAAATTGTTTTAATCGATAATAAGGCCATTTAGTATTCTCTGAGAGAAACACTTATCCAGTTATGTTGCCCATATACACTGAGCGCCATAAGTGAGTCAACACCCACTATAATTTTAAATTTTCTATTATAAAAAATATACTTGTAGCACAACAATAATTGAATTGTTGTTTTTGTTTTAACATTTTATAAGTAACTAGCTGACCCAGCGAACTTCATCCTGCCCGGTACGCAGATCTATCTAGTTCAAAATTTAATCGAAGTCGGTAAGTATTTAGGTGAGGCATACAAAGAATAACAATAAGAGGTCCGAATCATGGGTAGCGCTGACGAAGTTGTAGTTGTTGTACTCGCTCCAAAACAAAAACTAACAGACATACATGTTATATATGTATGTTCATATGTAGTTATAAACCATCGAATTAGCCGACTAATAGGTATCTCTTAAAGAGGGAGGGTTACCACGCCCATTTTTGGTGAGTTTGTCGATATCGACTCTACAAACTTATCCACCAAATTTTATTGGTCTACGATCTCTATGTCCCCAAATATTCATTTTAAAGGTTTGCCACGCCTACTTTTTGCTATATCGAATTTTTTTAAACCATCTAAACCTGATAAGCTTTCGAACAAAAAAGAATTGTTAAAATCGGTTTAGTAGTTTGAGAGTTATAGGTATCATTTGAATGGGGAGGGTTGTTACGACCATTTTTGGTGGGATTGTCGATATCGACTCTACGAACTTACCCACCAAGTTTTATTCGTTTACGATCAATATTTACCTAAATTTTAACAATTTGCCACGCCCTCTTAACAATTAGGGATATGAAAAATAGATGTTGTCCGATTCTCAGACCCACCCGATATGCACACGAAATTTCATGAAAATCGGTCGATCAATTTCGAAGGAGTTTAACCACTAACACCGTGACACGAGAATTTTATACTATATCAGATAAATAAATATTTTTATTTTTGGAAATTTATTCGACTGTTCTCATTTACTTTTCTCGCTATCCTAAGAAAATTAATTATTTCAGCGGTGTTTACTCACTTTTGGCGCTCAGTGTAGGCTATAGCTGGCTGGATCTGTAGGGTCGAGCGTTGCCGTTTTAATAGAATATCTTGCTTCAATTTGTTTAATTATTGTGGAGATCAGAATCAATTGTTTGACTAGGTTGTAGCAGCTCATAATAAACAACTGCATGCCATCCATCTTAATAAGAATTTTTGCTTTACCACCTTCTGCAAAGCTTCAGCTTATCTCGTCGCATTTTATTGTTTTACATTTTATCGTCCGCATCATCATACGCTTCTGAAAAACGGATTTTATTCTATTTTAGCAAATGGAAATGCCGTTCATTGAAATTTTCAATGTTAATTTAGCTGAAATCCAAACATCGAATGTCTTTGTCTTTCCAAATGCTTTGTCAAATGCTTGACAACTGTTCAATGATGAATACTTTGTTGCCTAGCAAAGTCCAAGCAGTTTATGTTTTTGTAAATTTCTTCATAATGCCATTGACATTTTTAGTTGTTCTTTTACCATAGCGGGTATATGTTTAACATCACAATTATCGGATCAATTTTTTTGTAGCCGGCTACGCATTCTTACTTTTTCCATTATATATACTTACATTGATATTAAAAATAAATTCACCAGAGTGTGATACTTTGAGATTTGATAAGAAAGGAAGTAAAAGGAGGAAATTGTTGATAAGTAACTGCACTAATTATCAGCTTATATATCACAAAAACAAATTTCATTGTACCCTAGTGCTCCGACTTGCGTCGTTAATGGGGACCGGAGAATTGCGACGCAAATCGAAACGACGCATATCGAATCATCGTTTTCTATATAAATGCATTGAAATTTAATTTATTGGGACTAAGAATTCAAAATGAAGCAAAAAAATTAATATTTTCATTAATATTTTTCATTATTTTATTTAGTTCATTAAATGTTTTTTTAATTATTATAAAGAAATAACAAAACAATAAATTAACAAAAAAACTTCACAAAAATCAATAAAATTCATTTATAAAAAAAAAATTAGTTTAAAGAAGAAATCGTGCTTTGTTTAGTTTATGTGGTGCTATCTTCAGATAATAAACCCAAATCAACAACACTTATATCCATTTGATTAGGTGGTCTTACAGTTTTGTTAACAAAACCGTCTAAGGTTTGTTGAATTTTTAGAGATTTTTTTTGCTGATATAAAGGGCTATCCATTTCGTGGTTTCAAAAGTATGGGACTGAAATTCGACATCTGTCAAACTAAGTTGTGAAACCAATTTTTTTCTTTTCAGTTGAAAGTCTGACATTGACGAAAATGGATCGCTTAGCTATCACACAACGCATAAAAATTATCAAAACCTACTACAAAAATGGTGATTCTGCCACAGCCACGTATCGTGCGTATCGGCAATTTTTCGAACAAAATTTTCTTCAGCGATGAAGCACATTTCACACTCGGTGGTTAGGTTAATAAACAAAATTGTCGTATTTGGGGTTCTGAGAATTCTCAAGTAATTGAAGAGAGGCCATTACATCCAGAAAAAGTCATTGTTTGGTGCGCTCTTTGGTCCGAAGGTGTAATTGGATCTTACTTCTTCGAAAACGACCATGGAACGACTTTTTTTGCCTGCTATTGAAGAATATGACTTGGAGAATATGTGGTTTCAACAAGACGGTGCCACATGCCACACAACTCGAGCGAATATGGCTTTATTGCAAGAGACATTTCCTGGCCGCGTAATTTCTCGTCGTGGCGATATCAACTGGCCAACAAGATCATGCGATTTGACACAATTAGACTTTTTTTTGTGCGGCTACACGAAAGACCGTGTTTATGCAGATAAACCTTCAACTCTTGAGCACTTAAAAACCAACATTCGTCAAGTTATGGCTGAGATACCGCCCAATATGTGTCAAAAAGTGGCCGAAAATTACCTCAAAAGAATCAATGCTTGCAACACTTCGCGTGAAGGTAATTTAAATGATGTAGTGTTTCACACATAATGTCAACGTTCAAACTTTACAATAAAAAAGAAATATCATGAAAAAAATATTTTATGTGTGTTTTATTTACGTTTACTTTTGAAACCACGAAATAGATAACCCGGTATTTCCCTGTAACAACTTACGGCTTGGTCATCAGATGCTGCTACGCCCGCGCTACGATTTTAGTCAGGACCGTTTTCAGAAAATTTTATTTTTTTTCTCTAATGTATTATCACTTATTATACCGTCATCTTCAAAAGCATGCTGAATATTAATGGATAATAAATTTTCATTATCAAGCTCCTCATCGTGAGACAGTAAAAGTTAATTAATGTCATCCTCTTCCATTCCTTCAAATTTGGCTTCTATAGCTAAATTTAATTGCCGCAAATTGAAATTGCAACAACGCAAGCTGAGTTTTGCCAATTTTTAAAAAGGGACGCAAATCGGATCGACGCAAGTCGGGGCTCTAGTGTATTAAAATAGTTATAATACATACGCACTAGCTTGATTTCTATTCTTATTCTTGCGTGATTAATATTTTGTAGAGACTTCAGTGTTGTTCATAACTGATACAGATGATCTACCGAATCCGGTATGTCACACAACGCAACCGGAACTAATTTCCAAATCTTATCACAATTTGTGGGACAATTTTCCCTGGTTGTTAATTTTACTGTACTATAGATTGGATTTGGATCTGAAGACAGTGAGGACCAGTCTATTGTATTTAAATTTTTAGTTTCCTACCATTTCTTAGCGTACATTGTAGAATATTTAGCGTAATTATTCTGATTAAAGTCACCGTAGTCTAGTAGGTAGTGTGTTGGCATATTAGATGTGACGCCACTGCTCAAAGCCCAGGTTAGACATCTTCATTAAAACGAAGTATACAAAATATTATCTCAGTTGCTTCCTCTCAGGAAAAACTCTGAGAGTTTAATAAAATTGTCATGACAAGTTCCTTAAAAATCTGCCGTTTGGAGTCGACTTTAAACATAATTGATGTGAGAAGCTAGGTCGTAGTCCTGACTGATGGGATGTAATAACCAATTACGTTAAGTATGTAAGTGTGGACCAGTGTGCTGTAATTATATTGTAATATTCGTACCATTTATTAGCGAACTTTACAGAATATTTAGAGTCATTATCCTGCTAGAATACTCATCGAAGTAACATACTTTAATTCAACAAAATGTTGCATGAAATTGTTAAGGATCACAAAATAATCAGTTGCTTTCTAAATGGCTTGTATATGATATTGTGGCCTAATACTATAGCAGGAAAATAACATCATGGTGGTAGCATAATGCTCTGGTGATGTGTGTCGACATCAGGTGTGTGCAATTTGAAATATTGTTACTGGTGTTTTGCTTTTACATCGCTTAACATTCAAATTATAAACAAAAGTTACAAATCAAATCAATGCAAGTAAACAAACCTGTTTACAAATTATCATACAGCTTAATATAACAACAAACACCAGCATAAAAAATGGTAAACAAGTAAACAAACCTGTTTACAAATTATCATACAGCTTAATATAACAACAAACACCAGCATAAAAAATGGTAAACAAGTAAACAAAAATACAACAACAAACATCAGCATAAAAAAAATGGTAAACAAGTAAACAAAAATATACCAACAACACTATGATAATAAACGTAAACAACGATGTTTACATTTGTACAGATTTCGAGAAGTCGAAGTCATGAACATTCGCCTACAAAAACATTAATAAGACTGTTTACCCTGCCATATAAAAGGCAAGGCAAAGTAGGCGAGTGAGTTAGTGAAGTTCAGTAAGTCTTGTGTGAAGACGCGATGTGTTTGAAGATCTCCGTTACAAAGATCTGTCAAATAATTGCCTAGTAATTGTTATTGTTTATGCAAACGATGTAAACAGAGGAATGACAAACAAAGCAATTGTTGTTGTTTACATAAAGTTGTGAACAGTGGCACACAGAATTGTGCGAATAATAAATAATTTTAATTAAAACTAAACACAGATTTATTTTAATTTTATTTGCAAAAACGTAACAATATATTCAGGAAACAATGTTTAGGACAGTGGATTTAAACATTCTAAGAAACAATCTCAACCAAGGTGTGGAAGAATTATGAATTCGTAATGATTCGATTATCTCTAACAGGGCAATGATCCTAAGAATATTGCTACAAATGTGCAGGTTTAATTTGCCTATCCAACTCCACCAGGCTTAATACTTTTCTACAAAGTGAGTATTTGGGGGATAATTTGGAAAAACGGTTACGTGGTTGTTAAATCTCAATCTCGAAAATCATCAATCAATAGAATCACTACTTCTACGTTACTTTACTAAATGTTGAGTCCCACTGTCTTTTAACGTGTATTCCACTTTAGCTAATTGTGTCACGAGTTGATTATTCATATTATTTCGCCATCATTTTATTATTCCACTTTTGTATGCGAATGCATTTGTGTTTGTATTTGGATTCTCTTCTTGTGTTGAAACAACAAATTATCCATAAATTATTGCAACAAATGCTCTCGCAGCCTCATAATAAACACAATGCAATGCAATGCAATGCAAATATTGTTTCCCTAATTTAAAGTTAAAGTTGAAAAAAGGGGAAGAAAATAAATTCTATTGTGTTTGCAAATGTCATAATTTTGTTTCACAACTCTTGCTAAAAGCCCCCTTGAATACAGCATGTTGGGGCTACATAAGGAAGCCTTAAATTAAATAAATGAGTGTGTTTATGTGTATATTATGTATGTGTACGTGTATGTTTTCTTGTGTGTGTGTATATGTAAAAGAAGAGAAAGAAACGTGCTGGCACGAGGCAATAATTAAACAGTCATAAAATAATCTTCCAAAAAACAAAAACAAAATAAAATAAAAAAGGGAAAAAGAATTAAACGCTTAAAGCATCGTGTGAAACGTTTGGAGTGAAAGAAACTGTTTCCATCAAAACAACTTTGAGTAATTGTGTAAGTGTGCGTATGTTAATGAAAATAATAATTAAAACAACAACAACAACTCTAACAACAAAATATTTACCAGTTTCCATACTGCGTCAACGTTCTACTCATTTATTTCCCTCATTAGTACTAATTAAGTGAAAACATGTTGGCACGTTTCACTTGATCAACACCGACTATAAATTTTCTATATATAGAAGGCAGAGATGAGCAATGAATCGTTTTTTCGCTACTCATAAGCACTCATGCAATTTTAAATATAAGTGAGTCAACAATATTGAAATTTAACTATGTACTCTGATTTATTCATACTCACTACAACGTTGATTTATAAGTACAGGTAGCAATGAGTATGCGTACAACGTTGACATCAAACTCATACCATTCGAAATATATTTGATTCATTGGCCTACTTACTCATTTCGATTCATAACTTTAGAAAAATTCCTATAATACCTACAAATGATTAGAGTGACTCGAATCATTCATCAAAATTTACAGTCTTAATAACATCATACGTGTTGTTAAGTATGAGTACTCGTATGATGAGTACTTCAAACTTTGAATATGAGTAGAGGTTCCATGATATTAAAATAAGTATGAATGCGTATAAGTATCAGAAATTATGAGTATGATTCGATTCTACTCATCTTTTTGATGTTACTGGTGAGGAGAAAATTTTTTACAGGTTTTCCGGCATTTTATGGAGTCAGGGCAACACATATTTCTGAAAAGTTCAAATTATAGAAATTATTTACGACAATTTTATTTGTTCACAGAGTTTTTGCCAGAAATGTGCTGAAAGGTAGTCGCCAAAGAATTATTTTTTTCATATTTCGTTTCGTTCGATATGTCTGACCTGGTGTTTGAACCGTGGCCTTTAAAATCTCGAGAGAGAAGTATGGATGAAATTATTGCTTCTGTAAGGCCTTTTCAACAGATTTCTGTCACGAACTCAAAGAGGAAACAAATTTCCACGAAAATTGTTTCTTAAATTTGTCACATTCGACGCTAAATTGTTGGTTCCTCCACTTATGGATCTCTCTCGCGGGCTGATATGGAATGGAATCTGGGGCAACGGATCTGGGATAAAGGTTTTATCGACAAATGAATGACGGATATTTTTGATTTGATTTTATAAGGTTTCTATACTCTTGCCTTGATTTAAACTCAGATGTGGTAGGTATGCGAAGCCTTTGCTAAGAATGTATAAATGTTGACTTAATTGAGTTAGCCTTCAGGCGAGATTATCAAATATGCACCGCGCATATGTAGTAAATTTATCGCGATGCATAGGCTTAAGCGCAAATAATAGGATTAGAACCGAGCCATACATAACATACATACATTATTGATCATTACAAGCCTTCAGTTACGATTGCGACCTAGCTCCTCATTTCATTTCAGATTTTCAACACACACTAAGATTGTGTGTGTTAATTTTATACATGAGTGGCGTGACCTGTAGTTTAAAGTTCATATTTTTGAGAAACTTTTCATTTCATTTACTCTCAGAGTTATTTGCCAGAAATCTGCTGAGAGGAAGTCGCCGAAGAAATAATTTTTCATATTTCGTTTGTTGAAGATGTATGACCTGGGGTTTGAACCATGGTCTCACGTCTCATATTAGAATATTAGAAGAGTCGAGAATGAGCACGAAGTAAAACCTACTCTCTGCTATTTATGTTTAATTTCCAATACACAAGCCTCCGCCTACTTTTTCTGACTAGGGAAATGGAAACGTGTTCATTGATCAAGTAAGCTAATCTGTCCACAACTTCATAATCCATCGCCAGTACTTATGGTAAGAGACTGATAGTTTTCGGCTATCTTTATTAATAACTAGCTGACCCGACAGACGTTGTCCTGTCCAAATTAGAAAAAATGTTTGTGTTCGATTTGTGAATTTGTGAGAAGCTGTTTGAATTGTGTAAAAATAGTGAAAAAGAGAAAAACCACGTACTTTTAAATGATAATTTTTATTTATGTAGGTTTGAGGTGTGTTTAAATTACATTTGATTTGAAAATATGTACAATATGGTGTTATATTTACATTTTTATTTTATTTTTATGATCGATGTTCAGGAACTAATTAAAATAAAGAAATACTTTTTTCTGTTGCTTTGCAGTGATATCGTAGTTTCCTTCATTGAAATGCTTTATGATACACGACATTTTTAGTTTTGTTGCCTGGCGCGTAAATAAATAATGCTGATGGTGTTCCGACACGGGAACAGGCGACATACAATTGACCATGCGAGAAGCATGGATTTTCAAGGTTAATTCCGCAAACACGCAATGACTGCCCTTGAGATTTATTAATTGTCATAGCGAATGCAAGCCGTACTGGAAACTGCAATTGTTTAAAATCGAATGGCATGTCGGTCAGAGCCATTGGGATCCGTGGTATCAAAACGTCTTCTCCTTTGTACTTTCCTTTAAGTATTGTTGCTTCGATGACGTTATTCATCAGGTTTTTTACCGCAAGTCGGGTGCCATTACAAAGACGTGGTTGGTTTATGTTTCGTAACATTATGATTACCGATCCGACTTTCAGTTGGAGATTGTGAGGCGGTAATCCGGGTAATTCCAGCGAGTTTAAAAACTCGGTTGGATAGTTGAAAACATCATTTTGGGAAGTAACGAAATCCACCGATTTGTACGTCATCAATTCGACAGCAATTTCACTTTGAATCTTAAAATTCAATTCGTCGACATCAATGTTTTTCGCAGCCAATATAGCTCGTTCGCTCAACCAATCATGATTTTTGTAATTTTGTGCAGTGTTTGGAAATACCTTTCGGATTAGTTCGGATTTTGATTCGGTGAACTGACAGAAACCGGGGGGAAATTGAATGCAACCGGTCGAAATGTCAACCGGGATTTTGCCGTTGCCAATGTCCAGCAATTGTTTGGAAAATACTTCTCCACATTGATCGTTCTGCAGCTCGACACGCATGTTCACAGTCAATTTGAGTTTCTTGACGTGTTTCCACAAAACGGACGACTTCAAACATGCATTAAGTTCATCGGCTGGCGTTGACCGTGGAATCACTGGCAATGTTTGCCGAAAATCCCCTGCCAACAGAATCATCGCACCACCAAAACGGCTTTGATTGTTTCGTAAATCTTGCAAAGTTTTATCTAATGCCTCCAAAGACTTTTTATGCGCCATTGTACACTCATCCCAAACGATCAGTTTGCTTTGCTGCAAAACTTTGGCCATTGCACTGTTCTTGGAAATGTTGAAAGTTGGATTTTCATTGATTTGCAACTTCAATGGCAACTTGAGTGCTGAATGGGCAGTACGACCGCCTTCCAACAACGTAGCTGCAATTCCTGATGAAGCAAGTGCAAGTGCAATATCATTCTGCGAGCGTATCGTGGCAAAAACCAACGCGATCAAAAAACTTTTTCCAGTTCCACCGGGAGCATCCAAAAAAAAAATTCCACCAGTTCCATCTTTCACAACTTTCATAAGAGTGTCGTATGCATATTTTTGTTGTAGATTCAACAGTGGAACGTTTGTTCGTACTAATTCCTTCAAGGCATCGCAATCATATTGTTTTTCGCGTCGCAACTCTTGATTAAATACGTCGTGCATCGGTCGATTGGAAGCTACCATGCCTAACTCAGACAATACCTTGTTATCTATATGTACATAAAATTACCCGACGATTTAATAAAAGTGGGCGAATAAGTGGGAGTATCAGTGGGCGTGGACAATTTTTCTTTCTGTAAGTAACTTTTGTAAACTATTGAGAACATTTTAAAAAAAATAAGACAAATCCGTCCAAACGTTCCAAGATTTTAGATAAATCGAAAAAAAGTGGGCGTAAAAGTGGGCGTAGTCAATTATTTTTTCAGTAAAACTTTAAATTTGATTACTACGAACATGTTTTAAAAAATTTAGCCAAATCGGTGCAGCCGTTTTCCGATTTTAGATAAATCGAAAAAAGTGGGCGTGGTAAATTTTTCTTTCAGTAAAAACTTAAATGAGATTACTACGACCATTTAAATAAAAGATTAGCCATATCGGTGCAGCCGTTTTCCGATTTTAGATAAATCGAAAAAAGTGGGCGTAAAGGTGGGCGTTGTCAATTTTTCTTTCCGTAAAAACCTAAGTTGGACTATGACGAACATTTCAGTAAAAAAATTGTCCAAATCGGTCTAGCCGTTCTCAACTGATGCAATTACCAACGAACGACAATTGATTTTTATTTATATAGATATTATTAGGCTGGCGGAATTCAGAAGTCTGGAAGTACTCCAGAGTACTACTATTAAGCAAGGAAAAAAAATCTAATTTAAGTCCTGAGGGTTTCAAAGTTTCTAGTATGTAAACTATTTACCATGATGCCGGTATCAGTTTCCAATAAGTTGTCTTCGTTTGAAACACCGACATGATGCGCCACTAATCGACATGCAAGTAGTGTGCTAAAGTCATCATGGTTCTTGCAAACTCGCCACCTCAATGATTTTTAAGGTCCAAATGCATCTAATCATGTGTCAATAATTATGCATGTAGTACAATCGAAGAATAATTAGAAGATCAACTAAAGGACCTTGCTCGGTCTGGACGACCTTAAAAACTAGACTCTGTCATCGCCACAAACGCAACAAAAATGATATTCACTATCAGGTGGCCAACCTACACCGTCTTGGCGATGAACTCACGGAATAAGAGAAAACCTCACTCCAAAGATCTAAAACTCTCGCTTGTATAGGGTATCATGATGAGGGAGTATACACTCTGTGTTAAAATCACCTTAAAGATTATGAAAGGCTTGAGGAATGCGCAAAGGTATTAACCGTAGATCGAGCCTTAAAAAAACTTCATAATTCTAGCTTATGTATCACTTTTGATACATACTTGTAGTACATAGTATTTTCACGGTTATTGATAGATTTTGTTAAAAAATTTAAAAATTTTGATTTATTTTAATTCATTTTAATAAAACTATTTTATATTATTATATTTTATTATCACTTTTATGAAATTTACTCCAAAATTTTTGACATGATGTACGTTGCAGTATGGTTTTTTACGTAAAAATCAAACACTTCATGTCAGATTGGTTTTATTTTTAACTAAATGGCAATAATTAGGCATCTAGCATCCTTGCTTTGCGGCGATTTATAAGTTTCCAATTGTTTAGATGGGGCAGCTTTTTGTCACTTGCATCAGTAACACTCTCAATCGAGGGCTGGCTGAAACCTAATGGTACAAACCATTGTTATATTTCGTTAGAAAAATTTGTTCTCAACGTCATGTGAGGTAAAAAAGTTTCCCGTAGCAATAGAACGTCGATTATATCAATAACAAGGCTCTGTCTTGGGTTCCTCTCTATTTTCCCGGATGCGGGTTTCTACAAATACGGCTGTAAGTAGTTGCTACGCACGTAGCATGTACATGAATGTAAAACTGCCAATTCCGTTTCGGTTAACCGCGTAATTTATATCGACCATAAAATTCAATTAGTTACTAATCTAGAGCGACAAAATTATTGGGATTATTAAAAGCTGAAAGACTTTTAACTCATTTTTCGAAAAGGCGTAATAGGTGTAGCACGTTATCAAACCGAATGATTCTGTTATCGCATACGTTCGTAGTTGACCGAAATATTATCCTTCCGTAATATCAATGAAATAAAACATAGGACGAAATACTTTTTTATAATGTTTGTCTATCACGTGAGATAAATATGAGAAGAGCAGTAAGAAAGACTCTACAACATTTCAAGAAACAGCTGCTAGCAATCTGCTTGAAAATTGTGAGTATTTTCTCTTCCCAAACTACTAAAGTAGTACTATATTTGGCGATAAACATCTGATTGTAACGTTTGTTACTCCCAATACTTTCGTCAGTTCATAAGACGAGCTTCTGTTTTCTTCCTCTTTAGAGTCTCCAGCAGCAGGAATATTACATATGTATATACATATATAATCGGTCATTACAACCTTACTTTGTAAATGGGATATAACTGACCAGAGGTTTGAACCTTGGTCTGACATCTAATAAGCTAACACGCTACATACTAGACTACGACTACTACCGTCAATATCAAGGATATATCATGAACAGAAAATTCAACCTTTTCACTTTCCTCCAACACTTATCTTTCAATTCCTTCTTAAATACCATAAATAATGTATTATTTACGATAAAACTTCACAAAATCTTTCAAAAACCTAAAAAAATTACTTACACAACACCAAA
>CAKMJM010000071.1:0-10000 GCA_927399465.1 Sarcophaga caerulescens
TAAACACTTCCAAAAAGAGATTTTCTTCTTCTTTGTCTGGAATAAAACATTTTTCAAAAGATTGTTCAAAGAAAATAACGTCTCGAGAAATAATTATTTGTTTAGTAGTGGGATTATATAAACGATAACCTTTTGTAGACAATTGATACCCAACAAATTTCATTTTATTACCTTTAGGAAAAAATTTACCACCTTTCGGCTTAGGACCTTTATTTAAAACAACTGCATCGCATCCAAATGTTTTTAAATGAAAAACTGATGGTTTTTTACTGAACCATCTCTCGTACGGTGTAACATCATTTAACACTTTTGTTGGAGCTCGATTCCTCAAATATGTTGCAGTATTGATAGCTTCACCCCATAACACCTGTGGCAAACCAGAAGACTCAAGCATACACCTAGCCATCTCCACCAACGTCCTGTTCGCCCTCTCCGAAACACCATTCTGTTGTGGCGAATAACTCACTGTTGTTTGATGGACGATGCCTTTCTTAGAGAAAAAATCTTTAAATTTAGAATTTACAAATTCCGTTCCATTATCGCTCCTAACGACTTTAATTTTGCGGCATGTCTGCGTCTCCGCGGTCCCAGAAAAAGAACAGAATGCGTCAAAGGCATCTGATTTGTTTTTTAAGAAAAACGTTGTTGTATACCGCGAATAATCATCAATAAAGGTGATGAAATACGACGCGCCACTTAGGGTTTTCGTTCCAATTGGCCCACAAAGATCTGTATGTACCAACTCCAGCAAGTCTTTTGTTTGTACACTTCCGTAGCTTTTGTAGGGTTTGGCGGAAATTTTACACACAGCGCAAGTAATGCAATCAATAGTTTTTGGCATTTTTACATTAAAACCTTTCACCATATTATTTGTGTTCAATTTGTTTAAATCATTAAGGTTCAAATGACCATAGCGTTGATGCCACTTTATTCCTTCACTTTTGTTAATTAGTCCATAAGCACTTTCAATATTTTCAAAATTTACAATAGATTTTATATTTGCAATGAACATTTCACCAACCAAATCAGCTGTCAAAATTGTTTGTTTATTTTTACTCTTTATTTCTGCTTTATTATCGGCAAATTTAACAGTGTGACCAGCTTTAACTATCTTATTAATAGATAAAAAATTCGAATGTAAATTTGGCACATATAGAACATTCTTTAATTCAAGAGAGCAAAATTTTGTTCTTATTTTAATATTTCCTATGCCTTCAGCTTTAACACTCTCACCTGATGCTAACACGACATGTTGTTGCGACTCATTTAATGTTATAAAATACTCTTTTGATCTGCACATATGTGACGTTGCGCCGCTGTCGACTATCCACATTTCTGTTACATTACATCTGTCTTCATATAAAGAGCAAGCAAATTCATTTTCATATTTCTCTTTGCACTGTGAACGTATGTGACCCTTTTTGCCGCAGCGATAACATTTGACATTACTAATGTTATTAACATAACCATCATTTTTAAAATTGCCGTTACTATTGTTTGTTGTTTTTGTTGAATTATTTTTATTTCTGTAGTTGTTGTTTGTGTTAAAAGGTTTTCTGTTTCTTTTTGTATAATTTCTTGAATTCGCCGCAAAAACATTTTCTACATTATTATTTACTTTACTGCATTGTCTCAATTCTTCCTCTAATATTTTTGAAATTAATTTCTCACATTTTGGCAAAATATCTCTACTTTCAATTGCTACCACAAAACTCTCCATTTCATCGGGAAGGCTACATAATAATAATATTGAAAGCAAATCTTCATTTAAGCCGATTCCAATTTCTTTAAGGTCATCAATTATAGAGCAAAATTCATTTATTTGTGTGGAAAACTTTTCGTTACTATGAAATTTAAACTTGACAAGCCTTTTGAATAAATTTACTTTTCTGGACGCTGTATTCGACTGGTATATTGATGATAATACATACCAGGCACTTTTTGCAGTTGAACAATTCTTAATATGTATCAATTCACTGGGTTTAACACTTAGGGTAATTGTTGCAAGCGCCTTCTTGTCGTTGTTCTGCCACACTGCTTTCTGAACACTTTCTTCCGGGCAGGGCTCCACGACAGTGTTCCACAAATCCATTGTGATCAGCAAACTTTTTATCTGTATACACCATGTTGTGTAGTTATCTCCGTTTAATTTCTCTATACTAGCAACACCACTCGACATATTTGTTTTTTAAACTCCGGATAAAACAACCAAAACCAAAAGAACTCCTTGGGTATATAACCTCACAAATTTTTATTGTTGAAAACGTGACGACCACAAAAAACTTAAGTTACCGGGGTCCTGGGCCCATAACCTTTGTTAGTTTTTTAGTTAAAACTGTTCAGTGGCTCAACAATAAAACGACTTTTCGAGTGATATAGAGAAATTTAACAAAATGTACTTTATTATAAAGTTACGTAAGGGCTAAGATTTAATTCAAGTTTTCTATGACCTTTACTCTAAACGCAAAAAATTGGAATGAGCATTTTATTAATTGTAACGATTAATTTACAAAGCAATTCATTTCCAGTATAACAATTTAAACAAAACAAAGTCGCATGTATTTGGCTTGTGTACGGCGTTACAAATTCATTACAATTACAAAGTATATACATTAAATTAAAGGCATTCAAATAGTTTAACTGATAAAATAAAAAAATTTGACCAGTTCTGCCAAATTCTTAAAAAAATTGTAAAATAAAGGCCTGGAAATTTAATAGGGACACTTAAACTTTTCAATATATTCTTATATTTTTAATTATTTTTCCACAAAGACTTCAAAGTATATACATTAAATTAAAGGCATTCAAATAGTTTAACTGATAAAATAAAAATATTTGACCAGTTCTGCCAAATTCTTAAAAAAATTGTAAAATAAAGGCCTGGAAATTTAATAGGGACACTTAAACTTTTCAATATATTCTTTTATTTTTAATTATTTTTTCTTAAAGATTACAAAGCATATACATTAAATTAAAGGCATTCAAATAGTTTAACTGATAAAATAAAAAAATTTGACCAGTTCTGCCAAATTCTTAAAAAAATTGTAAAATAAAGGCCTGGAAATTTAATAGGGACACTTAAACTTTTCAATATATTCTTTTATTTTTAATTATTTTTCCATAAAGATTACAAAGTATATACATTAAATTAAAGGCATTCAAATAGTTTAACTGATAAAATAAAAAAATTTGACCAGTTCTGCAAAATTCTTAAAAAAATTGTGAAATAAAGGCCTGGAAATTTAATAGGGACACTTAAACTTTTCAATATATTCTTTTATTTTTAATTATTTTTCCATAAAGATTACAAAGCATATACATTAAATTAAAGGCATTCAAATAGTTTAACTGATAAAATAAAAAAATTTGACCAGTTCTGCCAAATTCTTAAAAAAATTGTAAAATAAAGGCCTGGAAATTTAATAGGGACACTTAAACTTTTCAATATATTCTTTTATTTTTAATTATTTTTCCATAAAGATTACAAAGCATATACATTAAATTAAAGGCATTCAAATAGTTTAACTGATAAAATAAAAAAATTTGACCAGTTCTGCCAAATTCTTAAAAAAATTGTAAAATAAAGGCCTGGAAATTTAATAGGGACACTTAAACTTTTCAATATATTCTTATATTTTTAATTATTTTTCCATAAAGATTACAAAGTATATACATTAAATTAAAGGCATTCAAATAGTTTAACTGATAAAATAAAAATATTTGACCAGTTCTGCCAAATTCTTAAAAAAATTGTAAAATAAAGGCCTGGAAATTTAATAGGGACACTTAAACTTTTCAATATATTCTTATATTTTTAATTATTTTTCCACAAAGACTTCAAAGTATATACATTAAATTAAAGGCATTCAAATAGTTTAACTGATAAAATAAAAATATTTGACCAGTTCTGCCAAATTCTTAAAAAAATTGTAAAATAAAGGCCTGGAAATTTAATAGGGACACTTAAACTTTTCAATATATTCTTTTATTTTTAATTATTTTTCCTTAAAGATTACAAAGTATATACATTAAATTAAAGGCATTCAAATAGTTTAACTGATAAAATAAAAATATTTGACCAGTTCTGCCAAATTCTTAAAAAAATTGTGAAATAAAGGCCTGGAAATTTAATAGGGACACTTAAACTTTTAAATATATTCTTATATTTTTAATTATTTTTCCATAAAGATTACAAAGTATATACATTAAATTAAAGGCATTCAAATAGTTTAACTGATAAAATAAAAATATTTGACCAGTTCTGCCAAATTCTTAAAAAAATTGTAAAATAAAGGCCTGGAAATTTAATAGGGACACTTAAACTTTTCAATATATTCTTGTATTTTTAATTATTTTTCCTTAAAGATTACAAAGTATATACATTAAATTAATGGCATTCAAATAGTTTAACTGATAAAATAAAAAAATTTGACCAGTTCTGCCAAATTCTTAAAAAAATTGTAAAATAAAGGCCTGGAAATTTAATAGGGACACTTAAACTTTTCAATATATTCTTGTATTTTTAATTATTTTTCCATAAAGATTACAAAGTATATACATTAAATTAAAGGCATTCAAATAGTTTAACTGATAAAATAAAAAATTTGACCAGTTCTGCAAAATTCTTAAAAAAATTGTAAAATAAAGGCCTGGAAATTTAATAGGGACACTTAAACTTTGCAATATATTCTTATATTTTTAATTATTTTTCCTTAAAGATTACAAAGTATATACATTAAATTAAAGGCATTCAAATAGTTTAACTGATAAAATAAAAAAATTTGACCAGTTCTGCCAAATTCTTAAAAAAATTGTAAAATAAAGGCCTGGAAATTTAATAGGGACACTTAAACTTTTCAATATATTCTTATATTTTTAATTATTTTTCCACAAAGACTTCAAAGTATATACATTAAATTAAAGGCATTCAAATAGTTTAACTGATAAAATAAAAATATTTGACCAGTTCTGCCAAATTCTTAAAAAAATTGTAAAATAAAGGCCTGGAAATTTAATAGGGACACTTAAACTTTTCAATATATTCTTATATTTTTAATTATTTTTCCACAAAGACTTCAAAGTATATACATTAAATTAAAGGCATTCAAATAGTTTAACTGATAAAATAAAAATATTTGACCAGTTCTGCCAAATTCTTAAAAAAATTGTAAAATAAAGGCCTGGAAATTTAATAGGGACACTTAAACTTTTCAATATATTCTTTTATTTTTAATTATTTTTCCTTAAAGATTACAAAGTATATACATTAAATTAAAGGCATTCAAATAGTTTAACTGATAAAATAAAAATATTTGACCAGTTCTGCCAAATTCTTAAAAAAATTGTGAAATAAAGGCCTGGAAATTTAATAGGGACACTTAAACTTTTCAATATATTCTTATATTTTTAATTATTTTTCCATAAAGATTACAAAGTATATACATTAAATTAAAGGCATTCAAATAGTTTAACTGATAAAATAAAAATATTTGACCAGTTCTGCCAAATTCTTAAAAAAATTGTAAAATAAAGGCCTGGAAATTTAATAGGGACACTTAAACTTTTCAATATATTCTTTTATTTTTAATTATTTTTCCTTAAAGATTACAAAGTATATACATTAAATTAAAGGCATTCAAATAGTTTAACTGATAAAATAAAAATATTTGACCAGTTCTGCCAAATTCTTAAAAAAATTGTGAAATAAAGGCCTGGAAATTTAATAGGGACACTTAAACTTTTCAATATATTCTTATATTTTTAATTATTTTTCCATAAAGATTACAAAGTATATACATTAAATTAAAGGCATTCAAATAGTTTAACTGATAAAATAAAAATATTTGACCAGTTCTGCCAAATTCTTAAAAAAATTGTAAAATAAAGGCCTGGAAATTTAATAGGGACACTTAAACTTTTCAATATATTCTTTTATTTTTAATTATTTTTCCATAAAGATTACAAAGTATATACATTAAATTAAAGGCATTCAAATAGTTTAACTGATAAAATAAAAATATTTGACCAGTTCTGCCAAATTCTTAAAAAAATTGTGAAATAAAGGCCTGGAAATTTAATAGGGACACTTAAACTTTTCAATATATTCTTGTATTTTTAATTATTTTTCCATAAAGATTTCAAAGTATATACATTAAATTAAAGGCATTCAAATAGTTTAACTGATAAAATAAAAAAATTTGACCAGTTCTGCCAAATTCTTAAAAAAATTGTAAAATAAAGGCCTGGAAATTTAATAGGGACACTTAAACTTTTCAATATATTCTTATATTTTTAATTATTTTTCCACAAAGACTTCAAAGTATATACATTAAATTAAAGGCATTCAAATAGTTTAACTGATAAAATAAAAATATTTGACCAGTTCTGCCAAATTCTTAAAAAAATTGTAAAATAAAGGCCTGGAAATTTAATAGGGACACTTAAACTTTTCAATATATTCTTTTATTTTTAATTATTTTTCCTTAAAGATTACAAAGTATATACATTAAATTAAAGGCATTCAAATAGTTTAACTGATAAAATAAAAATATTTGACCAGTTCTGCCAAATTCTTAAAAAAATTGTGAAATAAAGGCCTGGAAATTTAATAGGGACACTTAAACTTTTCAATATATTCTTATATTTTTAATTATTTTTCCATAAAGATTACAAAGTATATACATTAAATTAAAGGCATTCAAATAGTTTAACTGATAAAATAAAAATATTTGACCAGTTCTGTCAAATTCTTAAAAAAATTGTAAAATAAAAGCCTGGAAATTTAATAGGGACACTTAAACTTTTCAATATATTCTTTTATTTTTAATTATTTTTCCATAAAGATTACAAAGTATATACATTAAATTAAAGGCATTCAAATAGTTTAACTGATAAAATAAAAATATTTGACCAGTTCTGCCAAATTCTTAAAAAAATTGTAAAATAAAGGCCTGGAAATTTAATAGGGACACTTAAACTTTTCAATATATTCTTATATTTTTAATTATTTTTCCACAAAGACTTCAAAGTATATACATTAAATTAAAGGCATTCAAATAGTTTAACTGATAAAATAAAAATATTTGACCAGTTCTGCCAAATTCTTAAAAAAATTGTGAAATAAAGGCCTGGAAATTTAATAGGGACACTTAAACTTTTCAATATATTCTTATATTTTTAATTATTTTTCCATAAAGATTACAAAGTATATACATTAAATTAAAGGCATTCAAATAGTTTAACTGATAAAATAAAAATATTTGACCAGTTCTGCCAAATTCTTAAAAAAATTGTAAAATAAAAGCCTGGAAATTTAATAGGGACACTTAAACTTTTCAATATATTCTTTTATTTTTAATTATTTTTCCATAAAGATTACAAAGTATATACATTAAATTAAAGGCATTCAAATAGTTTAACTGATAAAATAAAAATATTTGACCAGTTCTGCCAAATTCTTAAAAAAATTGTAAAATAAAGGCCTGGAAATTTAATAGGGACACTTAAACTTTTCAATATATTCTTATATTTTTAATTATTTTTCCTTAAAGATTACAAAGTATATACATTAAATTAAAGGCATTCAAATAGTTTAACTGATAAAATAAAAAAATTTGACCAGTTCTGCAAAATTCTTAAAAAAATTGTAAAATAAAGGCCTGGAAATTAAATAGGGACACTTAAACTTTTCAATATATTCTTATATTTTTAATTATTTTTCCATAAAGATTACAAAGTATATACATTAAATTAAAGGCATTCAGATAGTTTAACTGATAAAATAAAAAAATTTGACCAGTTCTGCCAAATTCTTAAAAAAATTGTAAAATAAAGGCCTGGAAATTTAATAGGGACACTTAAACTTTTCAATATATTCTTATATTTTTAATTATTTTTCCTTAAAGATTACAAAGTATATACATTAAATTAAAGGCATTCAAATAGTTTAACTGATAAAATAAAAAAATTTGACCAGTTCTGCCAAATTCTTAAAAAAATTGTGAAATAAAGGCCTGGAAATTTAATAGGGACACTTAAACTTTTCAATATATTCTTATATTTTTAATTATATTTCCACAAAGACTTCAAAGTATATACATTAAATTAAAGGCATTCAAATAGTTTAACTGATAAAATAAAAATATTTGACCAGTTCTGCCAAATTCTTAAAAAAATTGTAAAATAAAGGCCTGGAAATTTAATAGGGACACTTAAACTTTTCAATATATTCTTTTATTTTTAATTATTTTTCCATAAAGATTACAAAGTATATACATTAAATTAAAGGCATTCAAATAGTTTAACTGATAAAATAAAAATATTTGACCAGTTCTGCCAAATTCTTAAAAAAATTGTGAAATAAAGGCCTGGAAATTTAATAGGGACACTTAAACTTTTCAATATATTCTTATATTTTTAATTATTTTTCCACAAAGACTTCAAAGTATATACATTAAATTAAAGGCATTCAAATAGTTTAACTGATAAAATAAAAATATTTGACCAGTTCTGCCAAATTCTTAAAAAAATTGTAAAATAAAGGCCTGGAAATTTAATAGGGACACTTAAACTTTTCAATATATTCTTTTATTTTTAATTATTTTTCCTTAAAGATTACAAAGTATATACATTAAATTAAAGGCATTCAAATAGTTTAACTGATAAAATAAAAAAATTTGACCAGTTCTGCCAAATTCTTAAAAAAATTGTGAAATAAAGGCCTGGAAATTTAATAGGGACACTTAAACTTTTCAATATATTCTTATATTTTTAATTATATTTCCACAAAGACTTCAAAGTATATACATTAAATTAAAGGCATTCAAATAGTTTAACTGATAAAATAAAAATATTTGACCAGTTCTGCCAAATTCTTAAAAAAATTGTAAAATAAAGGCCTGGAAATTTAATAGGGACACTTAAACTTTTCAATATATTCTTTTATTTTTAATTATTTTTCCTTAAAGATTACAAAGTATATACATTAAATTAAAGGCATTCAAATAGTTTAACTGATAAAATAAAAATATTTGACCAGTTCTGCCAAATTCTTAAAAAAATTGTGAAATAAAGGCCTGGAAATTTAATAGGGACACTTAAACTTTTCAATATATTCTTGTATTTTTAATTATTTTTCCATAAAGATTACAAAGTATATACATTAAATTAAAGGCATTCAAATAGTTTAACTGATAAAATAAAAAAATTTGACCAGTTCTGCCAAATTCTTAAAAAAATTGTAAAATAAAGGCCTGGAAATTTAATAGGGACACTTAAACTTTTCAATATATTCTTATATTTTTAATTATTTTTCCACAAAGACTTCAAAGTATATACATTAAATTAAAGGCATTCAAATAGTTTAACTGATAAAATAAAAATATTTGACCAGTTCTGCCAAATTCTTAAAAAAATTGTAAAATAAAGGCCTGGAAATTTAATAGGGACACTTAAACTTTTCAATATATTCTTTTATTTTTAATTATTTTTCCTTAAAGATTACAAAGTATATACATTAAATTAAAGGCATTCAAATAGTTTAACTGATAAAATAAAAATATTTGACCAGTTCTGCCAAATTCTTAAAAAAATTGTGAAATAAAGGCCTGGAAATTTAATAGGGACACTTAAACTTTTCAATATATTCTTTTATTTTTAATTATTTTTCCTTAAAGATTACAAAGTATATACATTAAATTAAAGGCATTCAAATAGTCTAACTGATAAAATAAAAATATTTGACCAGTTCTGCCAAATTCTTAAAAAAATTGTAAAATAAAGGCCTGGAAATTTAATAGGGACACTTAAACTTTTCAATATATTCTTTTATTTTTAATTATTTTTCCTTAAAGATTACAAAGTATATACATTAAATTAAAGGCATTCAAATAGTTTAACTGATAAAATAAAAAAATTTGACCAGTTCTGCCAAATTCTTAAAAAAATTGTGAAATAAAGGCCTGGAAATTTAATAGGGACACTTAAACTTTTCAATATATTC
>CAKMJM010000072.1:0-58514 GCA_927399465.1 Sarcophaga caerulescens
TGAAGGTTGATGGATATTGTGGAAAATGGGACTTGCTGCACATATCCCACTATACACAAATTGTAGCCTAAGGTGTCCCTAATAAAACGCAGTAACTCCTATCTCCCAAATAATTTTGGAACTTGAGATATCGCGCTTCAAATATTGCCTATGTTAACAGAGTCTGGTTGGGATGAGGGATGATGGATGAAGGTTGATGGATATTGTGGAAAAATGGGACTTGCTGCACATATCCCACTATACACAAATTGTAGCCTAAGGTGTCCCTAATAAAACGCAGTAACTCCTATCTCCCAAATAATTTTGGAACTTGAGATATCGGGCTTCAAATATTGCCTATGTTAACAGAGTCTGGTTGGGATGAGGGATGATGGATGAAGGTTGATGGATATTGTGGAAAAATGGGACTTGCTGCACATATCCCACTATACACAAATTGTAGCCTAAGGTATCCCTAATAAAACGCAGTAACTCCTATCTCCCAAATAATTTTGGAACTTGAGATATCGCGCTTCAAATATTGCCTATGTTAACAGAGTCTGGTTGGGATGAGGGATGATGGATGAAGGTTGATGGATATTGTGGAAAAATGGGACTTGCTGCACATATCCCACTATACACAAATTGTAGCCTAAGGTGTCCCTAATAAAACGCAGTAACTCCTATCTCCCAAATAATTTTGGAACTTGAGATATCGGGCTTCAAATATTGCCTATGTTAACAGAGTCTGGTTGGGATGAGGGATGATGGATGAAGGTTGATGGATATTGTGGAAAAATGGGACTTGCTGCAGATATCCCACTATACACAAATTGTAGCCTAAGGTGTCCCTAATAAAACGCAGTAACTCCTATCTCCCAAATAATTTTGGAACTTGAGATATCGGGCTTCAAATATTGCCTATGTTAACAGAGTCTGGTTGGGATGAGGGATGATGGATGAAGGTTGATGGATATTGTGGAAAAATGGGACTTGCTGCACATATCCCACTATACACAAATTGTAGCCTAAGGTGTCCCTAATAAAACGCAGTAACTCCTATCTCCCAAATAATTTTGGAACTTGAGATATCGCGCTTCAAATATTGCCTATGTTAACAGAGTCTGGTTGGGATGAGGGATGATGGATGAAGGTTGATGGATATTGTGGAAAAATGGGACTTGCTGCACATATCCCACTATACACAAATTGTAGCCTAAGGTGTCCCTAACAAAACGCAGTAACTCCTATCTCCCATATAATTTTGGAACTTGAGATATCGGGCTTCAAATATTGCCTATGTTAACAGAGTCTGGTTGGGATGAGGGATGATGGATGAAGGTTGATGGATATTGTGGAAAAACGGGACTTGCTGCAGATATCCCACTATACACAAATTGTAGCCTAAGGTGTCCCTAATAAAACGCAGTAACTCCTATCTCCCAAATAACTTTGGAACTTGAAATATCGGGCTTCAAATATTGCCTATGTTAACAGAGTCTGGTTGGGATGAGGGATGATGGATGAAGGTTGATGGATATTGTGGAAAAATGGGACTTGCTGCACATATCCCACTATACACAAATTGTAGCCTAAGGTGTCCCTAATAAAACGCAGTAACTCCTATCTCCCAAATAATTTTGGAACTTGAGATATCGGGCTTCAAATATTGCCTATGTTAACAGAGTCTGGTTGGGATGAGGGATGATGGATGAAGGTTGATGGATATTGTGGAAAAATGGGACTTGCTGCACATATCCCACTATACACAAATTGTAGCCTAAGGTGTCCCTAATAAAACGCAGTAACTCCTATCTCCCAAATAATTTTGGAACTTGAGATATCGCGCTTCAAATATTGCCTATGTTAACAGAGTCTGGTTGGGATGAGGGATGATGGATGAAGGTTGATGGATATTGTGGAAAAATGGGACTGGCTGCACATATCCCACTATACACAAATTGTAGCCTAAGGTGTCCCTAATAAAACGCAGTAACTCCTATCTCCCATATAATTTTGGAACTTGAGATATCGGGCTTCAAATATTGCCTATGTTAACAGAGTCTGGTTGGGATGAGGGATGATGGATGAAGGTTGATGGATATTGTGGAAAAACGGGACTTGCTGCAGATATCCCACTATACACAAATTGTAGCCTAAGGTGTCCCTAATAAAACGCAGTAACTCCTATCTCCCAAATAACTTTGGAACTTGAAATATCGGGCTTCAAATATTGCCTATGTTAACAGAGTCTGGTTGGGATGAGGGATGATGGATGAAGGTTGATGGATATTGTGGAAAAATGGGACTTGCTGCACATATCCCACTATACACAAATTGTAGCCTAAGGTGTCCCTAATAAAACGCAGTAACTCCTATCTCCCAAATAATTTTGGAACTTGAGATATCGCGACTCTGTTAACGTCTGGTTGGGATGATTATATCTCCCATATAATTTTGGAACTTGAGATATCGGGCTTCAAATATTGCCTATGTTAACAGAGTCTGGTTGGGATAAGGGATGATGGATGAAGGTTGATGGATATTGTGGAAAAATGGGACTTGCTGCAGATATCCCACTATACACAAATTGTAGCCTAAGGTGTCCCTAATAAAACGCAGTAACTCCTATCTCCCAAATAATTTTGGAACTTGAGATATCGGGCTTCAAATATTGCCTATGTTAACAGAGTCTGGTTGGGATGAGGGATGATGGATGAAGGTTGATGGATATTGTGGAAAAATGGGACTTGCTGCACATATCCCACTATACACAAATTGTAGCCTAAGGTGTCCCTAATAAAACGCAGTAACTCCTATCTCCCAAATAATTTTGGAACTTGAGATATCGCGCTTCAAATATTGCCTATGTTAACAGAGTCTGGTTGGGATGAGGGATGATGGATGAAGGTTGATGGATATTGTGGAAAAATGGGACTTGCTGCACATATCCCACTATACACAAATTGTAGCCTAAGGTATCCCTAATAAAACGCAGTAACTCCTATCTCCCAAATAATTTTGGAATTTGAGATATCGCGCTTCAAATATTGCTTATGTTAACAGAGTCTGATTGGGATGAGGGATGATGGATGAAGGTTGATGGATATTGTGGAAAAATGGGACTTGCTGCAGATATCCCACTACACACAAATTGTAGCCTAAGGTGTCCCTAATAAAACGCAGTAACTCCTATCTCCCAAATAATTTTGGAACTTGAGACATCGGGCTTCAAATATTGCCTATGTTAACAGAGTCTGGTTGCGATGAGGGATGATGGATGAAGGTTGATGGATATTGTGGAAAAATGGGACTTGCTGCACATATCCCACTACACACAAATTGTAGCCTAAGGTGTCCCTAATAAAACGCAGTAACTCCTATCTCCCAAATAATTTTGGAACTTGAGACATCGGGCTTCAAATATTGCCTATGTTAACAGAGTCTGGTTGCGATGAGGGATGATGGATGAAGGTTGATGGATATTGTGGAAAAATGGGACTTGCTGCAGATATCCGACTATACACAAATTGTAGCCTAAGGTGTCCCTAATAAAACGCAGTAACTCCTATCTCCACAAATAATTTTGGAACTTGAGATATCGGGCTTCAAATATTGCCTATGTTAACAGAGTCTGGTTGGGATGAGGGATGATGGATGAAGGTTGATGGATATTGTGGAAAAATGGGACTTGCTGCAGATATCCCACTATACACAAATTGTAGCCTAAGGTGTCCCTAATAAAACGCAGTAACTCCTATCTCGCAAATAATTTTGGAACTTGAGATATCGGGCTTCAAATATTGCCTATGTTAACAGAGTCTGGTTGGGATGAGGGATGATGGATGAAGGTTGATGGATATTGTGGAAAAATGGGACTTGCTGCACATATCCCACTATACACAAATTGTAGCCTAAGGTGTCCCTAATAAAACGCAGTAACTCCTATCTCCCAAATAATTTTGGAACTTCAGATATCGGGCTTCAAATATTGCCTATGTTAACAGAGTCTGGTTGGGATGAGGGATGATGGATGAAGGTTGATGGATATTGTGGAAAAATGGGACTTGCTGCAGATATCCCACTATACGCAAATTGTAGCCTAAGGTGTCCCTAATAAAACGCAGTAACTCCTATCTCCCAAATAATTTTGGAACTTGAGATATCGGGCTTCAAATATTGCCTATGTTAACAGAGTCTGGTTGGGATGAGGGATAATGGATGAAGGTTGATGGATATTGTGGAAAAATGGGACTTGCTGCACATATCCCACTATACACAAATTGTAGCCTAAGGTGTCCCTAATAAAACGCAGTAACTCCTATCTCCCAAATAATTTTGGAACTTGAGATATCGGGCTTCAAATATTGCCTATGTTAACAGAGTCTGGTTGGGATGAGGGATGATGGATGAAGGTTGATGGATATTGTGGAAAAATGGGACTTGCTGCAGATATCCGACTATACACAAATTGTAGCCTAAGGTGTCCCTAATAAAACGCAGTAACTCCTATCTCCCAAATAATTTTGGAACTTGAGATATCGGGCTTCAAATATTGCCTATGTTAACAGAGTCTGGTTGGGATGAGGGATGATGGATGAAGGTTGATGGATATTGTGGAAAAATGGGACTTGCTGCACATATCCCACTATACACATATTGTAGCCTAAGGTGTCCCTAATAAAACGCAGTAACTCCTATCTCCCAAATAATTTTGGAACTTGAGATATCGCGCTTCAAATATTGCCTATGTTAACAGAGTCTGGTTGGGATGAGGGATGATGGATGAAGGTTGATGGATATTGTGGAAAAATGGGACTTGCTGCAGATATCCCACTATACACAACTTGTAGCCTAAGGTGTCCCTAATAAAACGCAGTAACTCCTATCTCCCAAATAATTTTGGAACTTGAGATATCGGGCTTCAAATATTGCCTATGTTAACAGAGTCTGGTTGGGATGAGGGATGATGGATGAAGGTTGATGGATATTGTGGAAAAATGGGACTTGCTGCACATATCCCACTATACACAAATTGTAGCCTAAGGTGTCCCTAATAAAACGCAGTAACTCCTATCTCCCAAATAATTTTGGAACTTGAGATATCGCGCTTCAAATATTGCCTATGTTAACAGAGTCTGGTTGGGATGAGGGATGATGGATGAAGGTTGATGGATATTGTGGAAAAATGGGACTTGCTGCAGATATCCCACTACACACAAATTGTAGCCTAAGGTGTCCCTAATAAAACGCAGTAACTCCTATCTCCCAAATAATTTTGGAACTTGAGATATCGGGCTTCAAATATTGCCTATGTTAACAGAGTCTGGTTGGGATGAGGGATGATGGATGAAGGTTGATGGATATTGTGGAAAAATGGGACTTGCTGCACATATCCCACTATACACAAATTGTAGCCTAAGGTGTCCCTAATAAAACGCAGTAACCCCTATCTCCCAAATAATTTTGGAACTTGAGATATCGGGCTTCAAATATTGCCTATGTTTACAGAGTCTGGTTGGGATGAGGGATGATGGATGAAGGTTGATGGATATTGTGGAAAAATGGGACTTGCTGCAGATATCCGACTATACACAAATTGTAGCCTAAGGTGTCCCTAATAAAACGCAGTAACTCCTATCTCCAAAATAATTTTGGAACTTGAGATATCGGGCTTCAAATATTGCCTATGTTAACAGAGTCTGGTTGGGATGAGGGATGATGGATGAAGGTTGATGGATATTGTGGAAAAATGGGACTTGCTGCACATATCCCACTATACACAAATTGTAGCCTAAGGTGTCCCTAATAAAACGCAGTAACTCCTATCTCCCAAATAATTTTGGAACTTGAGATATCGGGCTTCAAATATTGCCTATGTTAACAGAGTCTGGTTGGGATGAGGGATGATGGATAAAGGTTGATGGATATTGCGGCAAAATGGGACTTGCTGCACATATCCCACTATACACAAATTGTAGCCTAAGGTGTCCCTAATAAAACGCAGTAACTCCTATCTCCCAAATAATTTTGGAACTTGAGATATCGCGCTTCAAATATTGCCTATGTTAACAGAGTCTGGTTGGGATGAGGGATGATGGATGAAGGTTGATGGATATTGTGGAAAAATGGGACTTGCTGCAGATATCCCACTATACACAAATTGTAGCCTAAGGTGTCCCTAATAAAACGCAGTAACTCCTATCTCCCAAATAATTTTGGAACTTGAGATATCGGGCTTCAAATATTGCCTATGTTAACAGAGTCTGGTTGGGATGAGGGATGATGGATTAAGGTTGATGGATATTGTGGAAAAATGGGACTTGCTGCACATATCCCACTATACACAAATTGTAGCCTAAGGTGTCCCTAATAAAACGCAGTAACTCCTATCTCCCAAATAATTTTGGAACTTGAGATATCGGGCTTCAAATATTGCCTATGTTAACAGAGTCTGGTTGGGATGAGGGATGATGGATGAAGGTTGATGGATATTGTGGAAAAATGGGACTTGCTGCAGATATCCCACTATACACAAATTGTAGCCTAAGGTGTCCCTAATAAAACGCAGTAACTCCTATCTCGCAAATAATTTTGGAACTTGAGATATCGGGCTTCAAATATTGCCTATGTTAACAGAGTCTGGTTGGGATGAGGGATGATGGATGAAGGTTGATGGATATTGTGGAAAAATGGGACTTGCTGCATATATCCCACTATACACAAATTGTAGCCTAAGGTGTCCCTAATAAAACGCAGTAACTCCTATCTCCCAAATAATTTTGGAACTTCAGATATCGGGCTTCAAATATTGCCTATGTTAACAGAGTCTGGTTGGGATGAGGGATGATGGATGAAGGTTGATGGATATTGTGGAAAAATGGGACTTGCTGCAGATATCCCACTATACACAAATTGTAGCCTAAGGTGTCCCTAATAAAACGCAGTAACTCCTATCTCCCAAATAATTTTGGAACTTGAGATATCGGGCTTCAAATATTGCCTATGTTAACAGAGTCTGGTTGGGATGAGGGATGATGGATGAAGGTTGATGGATATTGTGGAAAAATGGGACTTGCTGCAGATATCCCACTATACACAAATTGTAGCCTAAGGTGTCCCTAATAAAACGCAGTAACTCCTATCTCCCAAATAATTTTGGAACTTGAGATATCGGGCTTCAAATATTGCCTATGTTAACAGAGTCTGGTTGGGATGAGGGATGATGGATGAAGGTTGATGGATATTGTGGAAAAATGGGACTTGCTGCACATATCCCACTATACACAAATTGTAGCCTAAGGTGTCCCTAATAAAACGCAGTAACTCCTATCTCCCAAATAATTTTGGAACTTGAGATATCGCGCTTCAAATATTGCCTATGTTAACAGAGTCTGGTTGGGATGAGGGATGATGGATGAAGGTTGATGGATATTGTGGAAAAATGGGACTTGCTGCAGATATCCCACTATACACAAATTGTAGCCTAAGGTGTCCCTAATAAAACGCAGTAACTCCTATCTCCCAAATAATTTTGGAACTTGAGATATCGGGCTTCAAATATTGCCTATGTTAACAGAGTCTGGTTGGGATGAGGGATAATGGATGAAGGTTGATGGATATTGTGGAAAAATGGGACTTGCTGCACATATCCCACTATACACAAATTGTAGCCTAAGGTGTCCCTAATAAAACGCAGTAACTCCTATCTCCCAAATAATTTTGGAACTTGAGATATCGGGCTTCAAATATTGCCTATGTTAACAGAGTCTGGTTGGGATGAGGGATGATGGATGAAGGTTGATGGATATTGTGGAAAAATGGGACTTGCTGCAGATATCCGACTATACACAAATTGTAGCCTAAGGTGTCCCTAATAAAACGCAGTAACTCCTATCTCCCAAATAATTTTGGAACTTGAGATATCGGGCTTCAAATATTGCCTATGTTAACAGAGTCTGGTTGGGATGAGGGATGATGGATGAAGGTTGATGGATATTGTGGAAAAATGGGACTTGCTGCACATATCCCACTATACACGTATTGTAGCCTAAGGTGTCCCTAATAAAACGCAGTAACTCCTATCTCCCAAATAATTTTGGAACTTGAGATATCGCGCTTCAAATATTGCCTATGTTAACAGAGTCTGGTTGGGATGAGGGATGATGGATGAAGGTTGATGGATATTGTGGAAAAATGGGACTTGCTGCAGATATCCCACTATACACAAATTGTAGCCTAAGGTGTCCCTAATAAAACGCAGTAACTCCTATCTCCCAAATAATTTTGGAACTTGAGATATCGGGCTTCAAATATTGCCTATGTTAACAGAGTCTGGTTGGGATGAGGGATGATGGATGAAGGTTGATGGATATTGTGGAAAAATGGGACTTGCTGCACATATCCCACTATACACAAATTGTAGCCTAAGGTGTCCCTAATAAAAAGCAGTAACTCCTATCTCCCAAATAATTTTGGAACTTGAGATATCGCGCTTCAAATATTGCCTATGTTAACAGAGTCTGGTTGGGATGAGGGATGATGGATGAAGGTTGATGGATATTGTGGAAAAATGGGACTTGCTGCAGATATCCCACTACACACAAATTGTAGCCTAAGGTGTCCCTAATAAAACGCAGTAACTCCTATCTCCCAAATAATTTTGGAACTTGAGATATCGGGCTTCAAATATTGCCTATGTTAACAGAGTCTGGTTGGGATGAGGGATGATGGATGAAGGTTGATGGATATTGTGGAAAAATGGGACTTGCTGCACATATCCCACTATACACAAATTGTAGCCTAAGGTGTCCCTAATAAAACGCAGTAACCCCTATCTCCCAAATAATTTTGGAACTTGAGATATCGGGCTTCAAATATTGCCTATGTTAACAGAGTCTGGTTGGGATGAGGGATGATGGATGAAGGTTGATGGATATTGTGGAAAAATGGGACTTGCTGCAGATATCCGACTATACACAAATTGTAGCCTAAGGTGTCCCTAATAAAACGCAGTAACTCCTATCTCCAAAATAATTTTGGAACTTGAGATATCGGGCTTCAAATATTGCCTATGTTAACAGAGTCTGGTTGGGATGAGGGATGATGGATGAAGGTTGATGGATATTGTGGAAAAATGGGACTTGCTGCACATATCCCACTATACACAAATTGTAGCCTAAGGTGTCCCTAATAAAACGCAGTAACTCCTATCTCCCAAATAATTTTGGAACTTTAGATATCGGGCTTCAAATATTGCCTATGTTAACAGAGTCTGGTTGGGATGAGGGATGATGGATAAAGGTTGATGGATATTGCGGCAAAATGGGACTTGCTGCACATATCCCACTATACACAAATTGTAGCCTAAGGTGTCCCTAATAAAACGCAGTAACTCCTATCTCCCAAATAATTTTGGAACTTGAGATATCGCGCTTCAAATATTGCCTATGTTAACAGAGTCTGGTTGGGATGAGGGATGATGGATGAAGGTTGATGGATATTGTGGAAAAATGGGACTTGCTGCAGATATCCCACTATACACAAATTGTAGCCTAAGGTGTCCCTAATAAAACGCAGTAACTCCTATCTCCCAAATAATTTTGGAACTTGAGATATCGGGCTTCAAATATTGCCTATGTTAACAGAGTCTGGTTGGGATGAGGGATGATGGATTAAGGTTGATGGATATTGTGGAAAAATGGGACTTGCTGCACATATCCCACTATACACAAATTGTAGCCTAAGGTGTCCCTAATAAAACGCAGTAACTCCTATCTCCCAAATAATTTTGGAACTTGAGATATCGGGCTTCAAATATTGCCTATGTTAACAGAGTCTGGTTGGGATGAGGGATGATGGATGAAGGTTGATGGATATTGTGGAAAAATGGGACTTGCTGCAGATATCCCACTATACACAAATTGTAGCCTAAGGTGTCCCTAATAAAACGCAGTAACTCCTATCTCCCAAACAATTTTGGAACTTGAGATATCGGGCTTCAAATATTGCCTATGTTAACAGAGTCTGGTTGGGATGAGGGATGATGGATGAAGGTTGATGGATATTGTGGAAAAATGGGACTTGCTGCAGATATCCCACTATACACAAATTGTAGCCTAAGGTGTCCCTAATAAAACGCAGTAACTCCTATCTCCCAAATAATTTTGGAACTTGAGATATCGGGCTTCAAATATTGCCTATGTTAACAGAGTCTGGTTGGGATGAGGGATGATGGATGAAGGTTGATGGATATTGTGGAAAAATGGGACTTGCTGCACATATCCCACTATACACAAATTGTAGCCTAAGGTGTCCCTAATAAAACGCAGTAACTCCTATCTCCCAAATAATTTTGGAACTTGAGATATCGCGCTTCAAATATTGCCTATGTTAACAGAGTCTGGTTGGGATGAGGGATGATGGATGAAGGTTGATGGATATTGTGGAAAAATGGGACTTGCTGCACATATCCCACTATACACAAATTGTAGCCTAAGGTGTCCCTAATAAAACGCAGTAACTCCTATCTCCCAAATAATTTTGGAACTTGAGATATCGCGCTTCAAATATTGCCTATGTTAACAGAGTCTGGTTGGGATGAGGGATGATGGATGAAGGTTGATGGATATTGTGGAAAAATGGGACTTGCTGCAGATATCCCACTATACACAAATTGTAGCCTAAGGTGTCCCTAATAAAACGCAGTAACTCCTATCTCCCAAATAATTTTGGAACTTGAGATATCGGGCTTCAAATATTGCCTATGTTAACAGAGTCTGGTTGGGATGAGGGATGATGGATGAAGGTTGATGGATATTGTGGAAAAATGGGACTTGCTGCAGATATCCGACTATACACAAATTGTAGCCTAAGGCGTCCCTAATAAAACGCAGTAACTCCTATCTCCCAAATAATTTTGGAACTTGAGATATCGGGCTTCAAATATTGCCTATGTTAACAGAGTCTGGTTGGGATGAGGGATGATGGATGAAGGTTGATGGATATTGTGGAAAAATGGGACTTGCTGCACATATCCCACTATACACATATTGTAGCCTAAGGTGTCCCTAATAAAACGCAGTAACTCCTATCTCCCAAATAATTTTGGAACTTGAGATATCGCGCTTCAAATATTGCCTATGTTAACAGAGTCTGGTTGGGATGAGGGATGGTGGATGAAGGTTGATGGATATTGTGGAAAAATGGGACTTGCTGCAGATATCCCACTATACACAAATTGTAGCCTAAGGTGTCCCTAATAAAACGCAGTAACTCCTATCTCCCAAATAATTTTGGAACTTGAGATATCGGGCTTCAAATATTGCCTATGTTAACAGAGTCTGGTTGGGATGAGGGATGATGGATGAGGGTTGATGGATATTGTGGAAAAATGGGACTTGCTGCAGATATCCGACTATACACAAATTGTAGCCTAAGGTGTCCCTAATAAAACGCAGTAACTCCTATCTCCAAAATAATTTTGGAACTTGAGATATCGGGCTTCAAATATTGCCTATGTTAACAGAGTCTGGTTGGGATGAGGGATGATGGATGAAGGTTGATGGATATTGTGGAAAAATGGGACTTGCTGCACATATCCCACTATACACAAATTGTAGCCTAAGGTGTCCCTAATAAAACGCAGTAACTCCTATCTCCCAAATAATTTTAGAACTTGAGATATCGGGCTTCAAATATTGCCTATGTTAACAGAGTCTGGTTGGGATGAGGGATGATGGATGAAGGTTGATGGATATTGTGGCAAAATGGGACTTGCTGCACATATCCCACTATACACAAATTGTAGCCTAAGGTGTCCCTAATAAAACGCAGTAACTCCTATCTCCCAAATAATTTTGGAACTTGAGATATCGCGCTTCAAATATTGCCTATGTTAACAGAGTCTGGTTGGGATGAGGGATGATGGATGAAGGTTGATGGATATTGTGGAAAAATGGGACTTGCTGCAGATATCCCACTATACACAAATTGTAGCCTAAGGTGTCCCTAATAAAACGCAGTAACTCCTATCTCCCAAATAATTTTGGAACTTGAGATATCGGGCTTCAAATATTGCCTATGTTAACAGAGTCTGGTTGGGATGAGGGATGATGGATTAAGGTTGATGGATATTGTGGAAAAATGGGACTTGCTGCACATATCCCACTATACACAAATTGTAGCCTAAGGTGTCCCTAATAAAACGCAGTAACTCCTATCTCCCAAATAATTTTGGAACTTGAGATATCGGGCTTCAAATATTGCCTATGTTAACAGAGTCTGGTTGGGATGAGGGATGATGGATGAAGGTTGATGGATATTGTGGAAAAATGGGACTTGCTGCACATATCCCACTATACACAAATTGTAGCCTAAGGTGTCCCTAATAAAACGCAGTAACTCCTATCTCCCAAATAATTTTGGAACTTGAGATATCGGGCTTCAAATATTGCCTATGTTAACAGAGTCTGGTTGGGATGAGGGATGATGGATGAAGGTTGATGGATATTGTGGAAAAATGGGACTTGCTGCAGATATCCCACTATACACAAATTGTAGCCTAAGGTGTCCCTAATAAAACGCAGTAACTCCTATCTCCCAAATAATTTTGGAACTTGAGATATCGGGCTTCAAATATTGCCTATGTTAACAGAGTCTGGTTGGGATGAGGGATGATGGATGAAGGTTGATGGATATTGTGGAAAAATGGGACTTGCTGCACATATCCCACTATACACAAATTGTAGCCTAAGGTGTCCCTAATAAAACGCAGTAACTCCTATCTCCCAAATAATTTTGGAACTTGAGATATCGCGCTTCAAATATTGCCTATGTTAACAGAGTCTGGTTGGGATGAGGGATGATGGATGAAGGTTGATGGATATTGTGGAAAAATGGGACTTGCTGCACATATCCCACTATACACAAATTGTAGCCTAAGGTGTCCCTAATAAAACGCAGTAACTCCTATCTCCCAAATAATTTTGGAACTTGAGATATCGCGCTTCAAATATTGCCTATGTTAACAGAGTCTGGTTGGGATGAGGGATGATGGATGAAGGTTGATGGATATTGTGGAAAAATGGGACTTGCTGCAGATATCCCACTATACACAAATTGTAGCCTAAGGTGTCCCTAATAAAACGCAGTAACTCCTATCTCCCAAATAATTTTGGAACTTGAGATATCGGGCTTCAAATATTGCCTATGTTAACAGAGTCTGGTTGGGATGAGGGATAATGGATGAAGGTTGATGGATATTGTGGAAAAATGGGACTTGCTGCACATATCCCACTATACACAAATTGTAGCCTAAGGTGTCCCTAATAAAACGCAGTAACTCCTATCTCCCAAATAATTTTGGAACTTGAGATATCGGGCTTCAAATATTGCCTATGTTAACAGAGTCTGGTTGGGATGAGGGATGATGGATGAAGGTTGATGGATATTGTGGAAAAATGGGACTTGCTGCAGATATCCGACTATACACAAATTGTAGCCTAAGGTGTCCCTAATAAAACGCAGTAACTCCTATCTCCCAAATAATTTTGGAACTTGAGATATCGGGCTTCAAATATTGCCTATGTTAACAGAGTCTGGTTGGGATGAGGGATGATGGATGAAGGTTGATGGATATTGTGGAAAAATGGGACTTGCTGCACATATCCCACTATACACATATTGTAGCCTAAGGTGTCCCTAATAAAACGCAGTAACTCCTATCTCCCAAATAATTTTGGAACTTGAGATATCGGGCTTCAAATATTGCCTATGTTAACAGAGTCTGGTTGGGATGAGGGATGATGGATGAAGGTTGATGGATATTGTGGAAAAATGGGACTTGCTGCAGATATCCGACTATACACAAATTGTAGCCTAAGGTGTCCCTAATAAAACGCAGTAACTCCTATCTCCCAAATAATTTTGGAACTTGAGATATCGGGCTTCAAATATTGCCTATGTTAACAGAGTCTGGTTGGGATGAGGGATGATGGATGAAGGTTGATGGATATTGTGGAAAAATGGGACTTGCTGCAGATATCCCACTATACACAAATTGTAGCCTAAGGTGTCCCTAATAAAACGCAGTAACTCCTATCTCCCAAATAATTTTGGAACTTGAGATATCGGGCTTCAAATATTGCCTATGTTAACAGAGTCTGGTTGGGATGAGGGATGATGGATGAAGGTTGATGGATATTGTGGAAAAATGGGACTTGCTGCACATATCCCACTATACACAAATTGTAGCCTAAGGTGTCCCTAATAAAACGCAGTAACTCCTATCTCCCAAATAATTTTGGAACTTGAGATATCGGGCTTCAAATATTGCCTATGTTAACAGAGTCTGGTTGGGATGAGGGATGATGGATGAAGGTTGATGGATATTGTGGAAAAATGGGACTTGCTGCAGATATCCCACTATACACAAATTGTAGCCTAAGGTGGCCCTAATAAAACGCAGTAACTCCTATCTCCCAAATAATTTTGGAACTTGAGATATCGGGCTTCAAATATTGCCTATGTTAACAGAGTCTGGTTGGGATGAGGGATGATGGATGAAGGTTGATGGATATTGTGGAAAAATGGGACTTGCTGCACATATCCCACTATACACAAATTGTAGCCTAAGGTGTCCCTAATAAAACGCAGTAACTCCTATCTCCCAAATAATTTTGGAACTTGAGATATCGCGCTTCAAATATTGCCTATGTTAACAGAGTCTGGTTGGGATGAGGGATGATGGATGAAGGTTGATGGATATTGTGGAAATATGGGACTTGCTGCACATATCCCACTATACACAAATTGTAGCCTAAGGTGTCCCTAATAAAACGCAGTAACTCCTATCTCCCAAATAATTTTGGAACTTGAGATATCGCGCTTCAAATATTGCCTATGTTAACAGAGTCTGGTTGGGATGAGGGATGATGGATGAAGGCTGATGGATATTGTGGAAAAATGGGACTTGCTGCACATATCCCACTATACACAAATTGTAGCCTAAGGTGTCCCTAATAAAACGCAGCAACTCCTATCTCCCAAATGATTTTGGAACTTGAGATATCGGGCTTCAAATATTGCCTATGTTAACAGAGTCTGGTTGGGATGAGGGATGATGGATGAAGGTTGATGGATATTGTGGAACAATGGGACTTGCTGCAGATATCTGACTATACACAAATTGTAGCCTAAGGTGTCCCTAATAAAACGCAGTAACTCCTATCTCCCAAATAATTTTGGAACTTGAGATATCGGGCTTCAAATATTGCCTATGTTAACAGAGTCTGGTTGGGATGAGGGATGATGGATGAAGGTTGATGGATATTGTGGAAAAATGGGACTTGCGGCACATATCCCACTATACACAAATTGTAGCCTAAGGTGTCCCTAATAAAACGCAGTAACTCCTATCTCCCAAATAATTTTGGAACTTGAGATATCGGGCTTCAAATATTGCCTATGTTAACAGAGTCTGGTTGGGATGAGGGATGATGGATGAAGGTTGATGGATATTGTGGAAAAATGGGACTTGCTGAAGATATCCCACTATACACAAATTGTAGCCTAAGGTGTCCCTAATAAAACGCAGTAACTCCTACCTCCCAAATAATTTTGGAACTTGAGATATCGCGCTTCAAATATTGCCTATGTTAACAGAGTCTGGTTGGGATGAGGGATGATGGATGAAGGTTGATGGATATTGTGGAAAAATGGGACTTGCTGCACATATCCGACTATACACAAATTGTAGCCTAAGGTGTCCCTAATAAAACGCAGTAACTCCTATCCCCAAATAATTTTGGAACTTGAGATATCGGGCTACAAATATTGCCTATGTTAACAGAGTCTGGTTGGGATGAGGGATGATGGATGAAGGTTGATGGATATTGTGGAAAAATGGGACTTGCTGCAGATATCTGACTATACACAAATTGTAGCCTAAGGTGTCCCTAATAAAACGCAGTAACTCCTATCTCCCAAATAATTTTGGAACTTGAGATATCGGGCTTCAAATATTGCCTATGTTAACAGAGTCTGGTTGGGATGAGGGATGATGGATGAAGGTTGATAGATATTGTGGAAAAATGGGACTTGCGGCACATATCCCACTATACACAAATTGTAGCCTAAGGTGTCCCTAATAAAACGCAGTAACTCCTATCTCCCAAATAATTTTGGAACTTGAGATATCGGGCTTCAAATATTGCCTATGTTAACAGAGTCTGGTTGGGATGAGGGATGATGGATGAAGGTTGATGGATATTGTGGAAAAATGGGACTTGCTGCACACATCCCACTATACACAAATTGTAGCCTAAGGTGTCCCTAATAAAACGCAGTAACTCCTATCTCCCAAATAATTTTGGAACTTGAGATATCGGGCTTCAAATATTGCCTATGTTAACAGAGTCTGGTTGGGATGAGGGATGATGGATGAAGGTTGATGGATATTGTGGAAAAATGGGACTTGCTGCAGATATCCGACTATACACAAATTGTAGCCTAAGGTGTCCCTAATAAAACGCAGTAACTCCTATCTCCCAAATAATTTTGGAACTTGAGATATCGGGCTTCAAATATTGCCTATGTTAACAGAGTCTGGTTGGGATGAGGGATGATGGATGAAGGTTGATGGATATTGTGGAAAAATGGGACTTGCTGCACATATCCCACTATACACAAATTGTAGCCTAAGGTGTCCCTAATAAAACGCTGTAACTCCTATCTCCCAAATAATTTTGGAACTTGAGATATCGGGCTTCAAATATTGCCTATGTTAACAGAGTCTGGTTGGGATAAGGGATGATGGATGAAGGTTGATGGATATTGTGGAAAAATGGGACTTGCTGCACATATCCCACTATACACAAATTGTAGCCTAAGGTGTCCCTAATAAAACGCAGTAACTCCTATCTCCCAAATAATTTTGGAACTTGAGATATCGGGCTTCAAATATTGCCTATGTTAACAGAGTCTGGTTGGGATGAGGGATGATGGATGAAGGTTGATGGATATTGTGGAAAAATGGGACTTGCTGCAGATATCCGACTATACACAAATTGTAGCCTAAGGTGTCCCTAATAAAACGCAGTAACTCCTATCTCCTAAATAATTTTGGAACTGGAGATATCGGGCTTCAAATATTGCCTATGTTAACAGAGTCTGGTTGGGATGAGGGATGATGGATGAAGGTTGATGGATATTGTGGAAAAATGGGACTTGCTGCAGATATCCCACTATACACAAATTGTAGCCTAAGGTGTCCCTAATAAAACGCAGTAACTCCTATCTCCCAAATAATTTTGGAACTTGAGATATCGGGCTTCAAATATTGCCTATGTTAACAGAGTCTGGTTGGGATGAGGGATGATGGATGAAGGTTGATGGATATTGTGGAAAAATGGGACTTGCTGCACACATCCCACTATACACAAATTGTAGCCTAAGGTGTCCCTAATAAAACGCAGTAACTCCTATCTCCCAAATAATTTTGGAACTTGAGATATCGGGCTTCAAATATTGCCTATGTTAACAGAGTCTGGTTGGGATGAGGGATGATGGATGAAGGTTGATGGATATTGTGGAAAAATGGGACTTGCTGCAGATATCCGACTATACACAAATTGTAGCCTAAGGTGTCCCTAATAAAACGCAGTAACTCCTATCTCCCAAATAATTTTGGAACTTGAGATATCGGGCTTCAAATATTGCCTATGTTAACAGAGTCTGGTTGGGATGAGGGATGATGGATGAAGGTTGATGGATATTGTGGAAAAATGGGACTTGCTGCACATATCCCACTATACACAAATTGTAGCCTAAGGTGTCCCTAATAAAACGCTGTAACTCCTATCTCCCAAATAATTTTGGAACTTGAGATATCGGGCTTCAAATATTGCCTATGTTAACAGAGTCTGGTTGGGATAAGGGATGATGGATGAAGGTTGATGGATATTGTGGAAAAATGGGACTTGCTGCACATATCCCACTATACACAAATTGTAGCCTAAGGTGTCCCTAATAAAACGCAGTAACTCCTATCTCCCAAATAATTTTGGAACTTGAGATATCGGGCTTCAAATATTGCCTATGTTAACAGAGTCTGGTTGGGATGAGGGATGATGGATGAAGGTTGATGGATATTGTGGAAAAATGGGACTTGCTGCAGATATCCGACTATACACAAATTGTAGCCTAAGGTGTCCCTAATAAAACGCAGTAACTCCTATCTCCTAAATAATTTTGGAACTGGAGATATCGGGCTTCAAATATTGCCTATGTTAACAGAGTCTGGTTGGGATGAGGGATGATGGATGAAGGTTGATGGATATTGTGGAAAAATGGGACTTGCTGCAGATATCCCACTATACACAAATTGTAGCCTAAGGTGTCCCTAATAAAACGCAGTAACTCCTATCTCCCAAATAATTTTGGAACTTGAGATATCGGGCTTCAAATATTGCCTATGTTAACAGAGTCTGGTTGGGATGAGGGATGATGGATGAAGGTTGATGGATATTGTGGAAAAATGGGACTTGCTGCACATATCCCACTATACACAAATTGTAGCCTAAGGTGTCCCTAATAAAACGCAGTAACTCCTATCTCCCAAATAATTTTGGAACTTGAGATATCGCGCTTCAAATATTGCCTATGTTAACAGAGTCTGGTTGGGATGAGGGATGATGGATGAAGGTTGATGGATATTGTGGAAAAATGGGACTTGCTGCAGATATCCGACTATACACAAATTATAGCCTAAGGTGTCCCTAATAAAACGCAGTAACTCCTATCTCCCAAATAATTTTGGAACTTGAGATATCGGGCTTCAAATATTGCCTATGTTAACAGAGTCTGGTTGGGATGAGGGATGATGGATGAAGGTTGATGGATATTGTGGAAAAATGGGACTTGCTGCACATATCCCACTATACACAAATTGTAGCCTAAGGTGTCCCTAATAAAACGCAGTAACTCCTATCTCCCAAATAATTTTGGAACTTGAGATATCGCGCTTCAAATATTGCCTATGTTAACAGAGTCTGGTTGGGATGAGGGATGATGGATGAAGGTTGATGGATATTGTGGAAAAATGGGACTTGCTGCAGATATCCGACTATACACAAATTGTAGCCTAAGGTGTCCCTAATAAAACGCAGTAACTCCTATCTCCCAAATAATTTTGGAACTTGAGATATCGGGCTTCAAATATTGCCTATGTTAACAGAGTCTGGTTGGGATGAGGGATGATGGATGAAGGTTGATGGATATTGTGGAAAAATAGGACTTGCTGCAGATATCCCACTATACACAAATTGTAGCCTAAGGTGTCCCTAATAAAACGCAGTAACTCCTATCTCCCAAATAATTTTGGAACTTGAGATATCGGGCTTCAAATATTGCCTATGTTAACAGAGTCTGGTTGGGATGAGGGATGATGGATGAAGGTTGATGGATATTGTGGAAAAATAGGACTTGCTGCAGATATCCCACTATACACAAATTGTAGCCTAAGGTGTCCCTAATAAAACGCAGTAACTCCTATCTCCCAAATAATTTTTGAACTTGAGATATCGCGCTTCAAATATTGCCTATGTTAACAGAGTCTGGTTGGGATGAGGGATGATGGATGAAGGTTGATGGATATTGTGGAAAAATGGGACTTGCTGCAGATATCCGACTATACACAAATTGTAGCCTAAGGTGTCCCTAATAAAACGCAGTAACTCCTATCTCCCAAATAATTTTGGAACTTGAGATATCGGGCTTCAAATATTGCCTATGTTAACAGAGTCTGGTTGGGATGAGGGATGATGGATGACGATTGATGGATATTGTGGAAAAATGGGACTTGCTGCACATATCGCACTATACACAAATTGTAGCCTAAGGTGTCCCTAATAAAACGCAGTAACTCCTATCTCCCAAATAATTTTGGAACTTGAGATATCGGGCTTCAAATATTGCCTATGTTAACAGAGTCTGGTTGGGATGAGGGATGATGGATGACGATTGATGGATATTGTGGAAAAATGGGACTTGCTGCACATATCCCACTATACACAAATTGTAGCCTAAGGTGTCCCTAATAAAACGCAGTAACTCCTATCTCCCAAATAATTTTGGAACTTGAGATATCGGGCTTGAAATATTGCCTATGTTAACAGAGTCTGGTTTGGAAGATGGATGAAGTTTGATGGATATTGTGGAAAAATGGGACTTGCTGCAGATATCCCACTATACACAAATTGTAGCCTAAGGTGTCCCTAATAAAACGCAGTAACTCTTATCTCCCAAATAATTTTGGAACTTGAGATATCGCGCTTCAAATCTTGCCTATGTTAACAGAGTCTGGTTGGGTTGAGGGATGATGGATGAAGGTTGATGGATATTGTGGAAAAATGGGACTTGCTGCAGATATCCCACTATACACAAATTGTAGCCTAAGGTGTCCCTAATAAAACGCAGTAACTCCTATCTCCCAAATAATTTTGGAACTTGAGATATCGGGCTTCAAATATTGCCTATGTTAACAGAGTCTGGTTGGGATGAGGGATGATGGATGAAGGTTGATGGATATTGTGGAAAAATGGGACTTGCTGCACATATCCCACTATACACAAATTGTAGCCTAAGGTGTCCCTAATAAAACGCAGTAACTCCTATCTCCCAAATAATTTTGGAACTTGAGATATCGGGCTTCAAATATTGCCTATGTTAACAGAGTCTGGTTGGGATGAGGGATGATGGATGAAGGTTGATGGATATTGCGGAAAAATGGGACTTGCTGCAGATATCCGACTATACACAAATTGTAGCCTAAGGTGTGCCTAATAAAACGCAGTAACTCCTATCTTCCAAATAATTTTGGAACTTGAGATATCGCGCTTCAAATATTGCCTATGTTAACAGAGTCTGGTTGGGATGAGGGATGATGGATATTGTGGAAAAATGGGACTTGCTGCAGATATCCGACTATACACAAATTGTAGCCTAAGGTGTCCCTAATAAAACGCAGTAACTCCTATCTCCCAAATAATTTTGGAACTTGAGATATCGGGCTTCAAATATTGCCTATGTTAACAGAGTCTGGTTGGGATGAGGGATGATGGATGAAGGTTGATGGATATTGTGGAAAAATGGGACTTGCTGCAGATATCCGACTATACACAAATTGTAGCCTAAGGTGTCCCTAATAAAACGCAGTAACTCCTATCTCCCAAATAATTTTGGAATTTGAGATATCGGGCTTCAAATATTGCCTATGTTAACAGAGTCTGGTTGGGATGAGGGATGATGGATGAAGGTTGATGGATATTGTGGAAAAATGGGACTTGCTGCAGATATCCCACTATACACAAATTGTAGCCTAAGGTGTCCCTAATAAAACGCAGTAACTCCCATCTCCCAAATAATTTTGGAACTTGAGATATCGGGCTTCAAATATTGCCTATGTTAACAGAGTCTGGTTGGGATGAGGGATGATGGATGAAGGTTGATGGATATTGTGGAAAAATGGGACTTGCTGCAGATATCCGACTATACACAAATTGTAGCCTAAGGTGTCCCTAATAAAACGCAGTAACTTCTATCTCCCAAATAATTTTGGAACTTGAGATATCGGGCTTCAAATATTGCCTATGTTAACAGAGTCTGGTTGGGATGAGGGATGATGGATGAAGGTTGATGGATATTGTGGAAAAATGGGACTTGCTGCACATATCCCACTATACACAAATTGTAGCCTAAGGTGTCCCTAATAAAACGCAGTAACTCCTATCTCCCAAATAATTTTGGAACTTGAGATATCGGGCTTGAAATATTGCCTATGTTAACAGAGTCTGGTTGGGAAGATGGATGAGGTTTGATGGATATTGTGGAAAAATGGGACTTGCTGCAGATATCCCACTATACACAAATTGTAGCCTAAGGTGTCCCTAATAAAACGCAGTAACTCTTATCTCCCAAATAATTTTGGAACTTGAGATATCGCGCTTCAAATCTTGCCTATGTTAACAGAGTCTGGTTGGGATGAGGGATGATGGATGAAGGTTGATGGATATTGTGGAAAAATGGGACTTGCTGCAGATATCCCACTATACACAAATTGTAGCCTAAGGTGTCCCTAATAAAACGCAGTAACTCCTATCTCCCAAATAATTTTGGAACTTGAGATATCGGGCTTCAAATATTGCCTATGTTAACAGATTCTGGTTGGGATGAGGGATGATGGATGAAGGTTGATGGATATTGTGGAAAAATGGGACTTGCTGCACATATCCCACTATACACAAATTGTAGCCTAAGGTGTCCCTAATAAAACGCAGTAACTCCTATCTCCCAAATAATTTTGGAACTTGAGATATCGCGCTTCAAATATTGCCTATGTTAACAGAGTCTGGTTGGGATGATGGATGAAGGTTGATGGATATTGCGGAAAAATGGGACTTGCTGCAGATATCCGACTATACACAAATTGTAGCCTAAGGTGTCCCTAATAAAACGCAGTAACTCCTATGTCCCAAATAATTTTGGAACTTGAGATATCGCGCTTCAAATATTGCCTATGTTAACAGAGTCTGGTTGGGATGAGGGATGATGGATATTGTGGAAAAATGGGACTTGCTGCAGATATCCGACTATACACAAATTGTAGCCTAAGGTGTCCCTAATAAAACGCAGTAACTCCTATCTCCCAAATAATTTTGGAACTTGAGATATCGGGCTTCAAATATTGCCTATGTTAACAGAGTCTGGTTGAGATGAGGGATGATGGATGAAGGTTGATGGATATTGTGGAAAAATGGGACTTGCTGCAGATATCCCACTATACACAAATTGTAGCCTAAGGTGTCCCTAATAAAACGCAGTAACTCCCATCTCCCAAATAATTTTGGAACTTGAGATATCGGGCTTCAAATATTGCCTATGTTAACAGAGTCTGGTTGGAATGAGGGATGATGGATGAAGGTTGATGGATATTGTGGAAAAATGGGACTTGCTGCAGATATCCCACTATACACAAATTGTAGCCTAAGGTGTCCCTAATAAAACGCAGTAACTCCTATCTCCCAAATAATTTTGGAACTTGAGATATCGGGCTTCAAATATTGCCTATGTTAACAGAGTCTGGTTGGGATGAGGGATGATGGATGAAGGTTGATGGATATTGTGGAAAAATGGGACTTGCTGCACATATCCCACTATACACAAATTGTAGCCTAAGGTGTCCCTAATAAAACGCAGTAACTCCTATCTCCCAAATAATTTTGGAACTTGAGATATCGCGCTTCAAATATTGCCTATGTTAACAGAGTCTGGTTGGGATGAGGGATGATGGATGAAGGTTGATGGATATTGTGGAAAAATGGGACTTGCTGCAGATATCCGACTATACACAAATTGTAGCCTAAGGTGTCCCTAATAAAACGCAGTAACTCCTATCTCCCAAATAATTTTGGAACTTGAGATATCGGGCTTCAAATATTGCCTATGTTAACAGAGTCTGGTTGGGATGAGGGATGATGGATGAAGGTTGATGGATATTGCGGAAAAATGGGACTTGCTGCAGATATCCGACTATACACAAATTGTAGCCTAAGGTGTCCCTAATAAAACGCAGTAACTCTTATCTCCCAAATAATTTTGGAACTTGAGATATCGCGCTTCAAATATTGCCTATGTTAACAGAGTCTGGTTGGGATGAGGGATGATGGATGAAGGTTGATGGATATTGTGGAAAAATAGGACTTGCTGCAGATATCCGACTATACACAAATTGTAGCCTAAGGTGTCCCTAATAAAACGCAGTAACTCCTATCTCCCAAATAATTTTGGAACTTGAGATATCGGGCTTCAAATATTGCCTATGTTAACAGAGTCTGGTTGGGATGAGGGATGATGGATGAAGGTTGATGGATATTGTGGAAAAATGGGACTTGCTGCACATATCCCACTATACACAAATTGTAGCCTAAGGTGTCCCTAATAAAACGTAGTAACTCCTATCTCCCAAATAATTTTGGAACTTGAGATATCGGGCTTGAAATATTGCCTATGTTAACAGAGTCTGGTTGGGAAGATGGATGAGGTTTGATGGATATTGTGGAAAAATGGGACTTGCTGCAGATATCCCACTATACACAAATTGTAGCCTAAGGTGTCCCTAATAAAACGCAGTAACTCTTATCTCCCAAATAATTTTGGAACTTGAGATATCGCGCTTCAAATCTTGCCTATGTTAACAGAGTCTGGTTGGGATGAGGGATGATGGATGAAGGTTGATGGATATTGTGGAAAAATGGGACTTGCTGCAGATATCCCACTATACACAAATTGTAGCCTAAGGTGTCCCTAATAAAACGCAGTAACTCCTATCTCCCAAATAATTTTGGAACTTGAGATATCGGGCTTCAAATATTGCCTATGTTAACAGAGTCTGGTTGGGATGAGGGATGATGGATGAAGGTTGATGGATATTGTGGAAAAATGGGACTTGCTGCACATATCCCACTATACACAAATTGTAGCCTAAGGTGTCCCTAATAAAACGCAGTAACTCCTATCTCCCAAATAATTTTGGAACTTGAGATATCGGGCTTCAAATATTGCCTATGTTAACAGAGTCTGGTTGGGATGAGGGATGATGGATGAAGGTTGATGGATATTGCGGAAAAATGGGACTTGCTGCAGATATCCGACTATACACAAATTGTAGCCTAAGGTGTCCCTAATAAAACGCAGTAACTCCTATCTCCCAAATAATTTTGGAACTTGAGATATCGCGCTTCAAATATTGCCTATGTTAACAGAGTCTGGTTGGGATGAGGGATGATGGATATTGTGGAAAAATGGGACTTGCTGCAGATATCCGACTATACACAAATTGTAGCCTAAGGTGTCCCTAATAAAACGCAGTAACTCCTATCTCCCAAATAATTTTGGAACTTGAGATATCGGGCTTCAAATATTGCCTATGTTAACAGAGTCTGGTTGAGATGAGGGATGATGGATGAAGGTTGATGGATATTGTGGAAAAATGGGACTTGCTGCAGATATCCCACTATACACAAATTGTAGCCTAAGGTGTCCCTAATAAAACGCAGTAACTCCCATCTCCCAAATAATTTTGGAACTTGAGATATCGGGCTTCAAATATTGCCTATGTTAACAGAGTCTGGTTGGGATGAGGGATGATGGATGAAGGTTGATGGATATTGTGGAAAAATGGGACTTGCTGCAGATATCCCACTATACACAAATTGTAGCCTAAGGTGTCCCTAATAAAACGCAGTAACTCCTATCTCCCAAATAATTTTGGAACTTGAGATATCGGGCTTCAAATATTGCCTATGTTAACAGAGTCTGGTTGGGATGAGGGATGATGGATGAAGGTTGATGGATATTGTGGAAAAATGGGACTTGCTGCACATATCCCACTATACACAAATTGTAGCCTAAGGTGTCCCTAATAAAACGCAGTAACTCCTATCTCCCAAATAATTTTGGAACTTGAGATATCGCGCTTCAAATATTGCCTATGTTAACAGAGTCTGGTTGGGATGAGGGATGATGGATGAAGGTTGATGGATATTGTGGAAAAATGGGACTTGCTGCACATATCCCACTATACACAAATTGTAGCCTAAGGTGTCCCTAATAAAACGCAGTAACTCCTATCTCCCAAATAATTTTGGAACTTGAGATATCGGGCTTCAAATATTGCCTATGTTAACAGAGTCTGGTTGGGATGAGGGATGATGGATGAAGGTTGATGGATATTGCGGAAAAATGGGACTTGCTGCAGATATCCGACTATACACAAATTGTAGCCTAAGGTGTCCCTAATAAAACGCAGTAACTCTTATCTCCCAAATAATTTTGGAACTTGAGATATCGCGCTTCAAATATTGCCTATGTTAACAGAGTCTGGTTGGGATGAGGGATGATGGATGAAGGTTGATGGATATTGTGGAAAAATGGGACTTGCTGCACATATCCCACTATACACAAATTGTAGCCTAAGGTGTCCCTAATAAAACGCAGTAACTCCTATCTCCCAAATAATTTTGGAACTTGAGATATCGGGCTTCAAATATTGCCTATGTTAACAGAGTCTGGTTGGGATGAGGGATGATGGATGAAGGTTGATGGATATTGTGGAAAAATGGGACTTGCTGCACATATCCCACTATACACAAATTGTAGCCTAAGGTGTCCCTAATAAAACGCAGTAACTCCTATCTCTCAAATAATTTTGGAACTTGAGATATCGGGCTTCAAATATTGCCTATGTTAAAAGGGTCTGGTTGGGATGAGGGATGATGGATGAAGGTTGATGGATATTTTGGAAAAATGGGACTTGCTGCAGATATCCCACTATACACAAATTGTAGCCTAAGGTGTCCCTAATAAAACGCAGTAACTCCTATCTCCCAAATAATTTTGGAACTTGAGATATCGGGCTTCAAATATTGCCTATGTTAACAGAGTCTGGTTGGGATGAGGGATGATGGATGAAGGTTGATGGATATTGTGGAAAAATGGGACTTGCTGCACATATCCCACTATACACAAATTGTATACTAAGGTGTCCCTAATAAAACGCAGTAGCTCCTATCTCCCAAATAATTTTGGAACTTGAGATATCGGGCTTCAAATATTGCCTATGTTAACAGAGTCTGGTTGGGATGAGGGATGATGGATGAAGGTTGATGGATATTGTGGAAAAATGGGACTTGCTGCAGATATCCCACTATATACAAATTGTAGCCTAAGGTGTCCCTAATAAAACGCAGTAACTCCTATCTCCCAAATAATTTTGGAACTTGAGATATCGGGCTTCAAATATTGCCTATGTTAACAGAGTCTGGTTGGGATGAGGGATGATGGATGAAGGTTGATGGATATTGTGGAAAAATGGGACTTGCTGCACATATCCCACTATACACTAATTGTAGCCTAAGGTGTCCCTAATAAAACGCAGTAACTCCTATCTCCCAAATAATTTTGGAACTTGAGATATCGCGCTTCAAATATTGCCTATGTTAACAGAGTCTGGTTGGGATGAGGGATGATGGATGAAGGTTGATGGATATTGTGGAAAAATGGGACTTGCTGCACATATCCCACTATACACAAATTGTAGCCTAAGGTGTCCCTAATAAAACGCAGTAACTCCTATCTCCCAAATAATTTTGGAACTTGAGATATCGGGCTTCAAATATTGCCTATGTTAACAGAGTCTGGTTGGGATGAGGGATGATGGATGAAGGTTGATGGATATTGCGGAAAAATGGGACTTGCTGCAGATATCCGACTATACACAAATTGTAGCCTAAGGTGTCCCTAATAAAACGCAGTAACTCTTATCTCCCAAATAATTTTGGAACTTGAGATATCGCGCTTCAAATATTGCCTATGTTAACAGAGTCTGGTTGGGATGAGGGATGATGGATAAAGGTTGATGGATATTGTGGAAAAATAGGACTTGCTGCAGATATCCGACTATACACAAATTGTAGCCTAAGGTGTCCCTAATAAAACGCAGTAACTCCCATCTCCCAAATAATTTTGGAACTTGAGATATCGGGCTTCAAATATTGCCTATGTTAACAGAGTCTGGTTGGGATGAGGGATGATGGATGAAGGTTGATGGATATTGTGGAAAAATGGGACTTGCTGCACATATCCCACTATACACAAATTGTAGCCTAAGGTGTCCCTAATAAAACGCAGTAACTCCTATCTCCCAAATAATTTTGGAACTTGAGATATCGGGCTTCAAATATTGCCTATGTTAACAGAGTCTGGTTGGGATGAGGGATGATGGATGAAGGTTGATGGATATTGTGGAAAAATGGGACTTGCTGCACATATCCCACTATACACAAATTGTAGCCTAAGGTGTCCCTAATAAAACGCAGTAACTCCTATCTCTCAAATAATTTTGGAACTTGAGATATCGGGCTTCAAATATTGCCTATGTTAAAAGGGTCTGGTTGGGATGAGGGATGATGGATGAAGGTTGATGGATATTTTGGAAAAATGGGACTTGCTGCAGATATCCCACTATACACAAATTGTAGCCTAAGGTGTCCCTAATAAAACGCAGTAACTCCTATCTCCCAAATAATTTTGGAACTTGAGATATCGGGCTTCAAATATTGCCTATGTTAACAGAGTCTGGTTGGGATGAGGGATGATGGATGAAGGTTGATGGATATTGTGGAAAAATGGGACTTGCTGCACATATCCCACTATACACAAATTGTATACTAAGGTGTCCCTAATAAAACGCAGTAGCTCCTATCTCCCAAATAATTTTGGAACTTGAGATATCGGGCTTCAAATATTGCCTATGTTAACAGAGTCTGGTTGGGATGAGGGATGATGGATGAAGGTTGATGGATATTGTGGAAAAATGGGACTTGCTGCACATATCCCACTATACACAAATTGTAGCCTAAGGTGTCCCTAATAAAACGCAGTAACTCCTATCTCCCAAATAATTTTGGAACTTGAGATATCGCGCTTCAAATATTGCCTATGTTAACAGAGTCTGGTTGGAATGAGGGATGATGGATGAAGGTTGATGGATATTGTGGAAAAATGGGACTTGCTGCAGATATCCGACTATACACAAATTGTAGCCTAAGGTGTCCCTAATAAAACGCAGTAACTCCTATCTCCCAAATAATTTTGGAACTTGAGATATCGGGCTTCAAATATTGCCTATGTTAACAGAGTCTGGTTGGGATGAGGGATGATGGATGAAGGTTGATGGATATTGTGGAAAAATGGGACTTGCTGCACATATCCCACTATACACAAATTGTAGCCTAAGGTGTCCCTAATAAAACGCACTAACTCCTATCTCCCAAATAATTTTGGAACTTGAGATATCGGGCTTCAAATATTGCCTATGTTAACAGAGTCTGGTTGGGATGAGGGATGATGGATGAAGGTTGATGGATATTGTGGAAAAATGGGACTTGCTGCAGATATCCGACTATACACAAATTGTAGCCTAAGGTGTCCCTAATAAAACGCAGTAACTCCTATCTGCCAAATAATTTTGGAACTTGAGATATCGGGCTTCAAATATTGCCTATGTTAACAGAGTCTGGTTGGGATGAGGGATGATGGATGAAGGTTGATGGATATTGTGGAAAAATGGGACTTGCTGCACATATCCCACTATACACAAATTGTAGCCTAAGGTGTCCCTAATAAAACGCAGTAACTCCTATCTCCCAAATAATTTTGGAACTTGAGATATCGGGCTTCAAATATTGCCTATGTTAAAAGGGTCTGGTTGGGATGAGGGATGATGGATGAAGGTTGATGGATATTGTGGAAAAATGGGACTTGCTGCAGATATCCCACTATACACAAATTGTAGCCTAAGGTGTCCCTAATAAAACGCAGTAACTCCTATCTCCCAAATAATTTTGGAACTTGAGATATCGGGCTTCAAATATTGCCTATGTTAAAAGGGTCTGGTTGGGATGAGGGATGATGGATGAAGGTTGATGGATATTGTGGAAAAATGGGACTTGCTGCAGATATCCCACTATACACAAATTGTAGCCTAAGGTGTCCCTAATAAAACGCAGTAACTCCTATCTCCCAAATAATTTTGGAACTTGAGATATCGGGCTTCAAATATTGCCTATGTTAACAGAGTCTGGTTGGGATGAGGGATGATGGATGAAGGTTGATGGATATTGTGGAAAAATGGGACTTGCTGCACATATCCCACTATACACAAATTGTAGCCTAAGGTGTCCCTAATAAAACGCACTAACTCCTATCTCCCAAATAATTTTGGAACTTGAGATATCGGGCTTCTAATATTGCCTATGTTAACAGAGTCTGGTTGGGATGAGGGATGATGGATGAAGGTTGATGGATATTGTGGAAAAATGGGACTTGCTGCACATATCCCACTATACACAAATTGTAGCCTAAGGTGTCCCTAATAAAACGCAGTAACTCCTATCTCCCAAATAATTTTGGAACTTGAGATATCGGGCTTCTAATATTGCCTATGTTAACAGAGTCTGGTTGGGATGAGGGATGATGGATGAAGGTTGATGGATATTGTGGAAAAATGGGACTTGCTGCACATATCCCACTATACACAAATTGTAGCCTAAGGTGTCCCTAATAAAACGCAGTAACTCCTATCTCCCAAATAATTTTGGAACTTGAGATATCGGGCTTCAAATATTGCCTATGTTAACAGAGTCTGGTTGGGATGAGGGATGATGGATGAAGGTTGATGGATATTGTGGAAAAATGGGACTTGCTGCACATATCCCACTAGACACAAATTGTAGCCTAAGGTGTCCCTAATAAACCGCAGTAACTCCTATCTCCCAAATAATTTTGGAACTTGAGATATCGCGCTTCAAATATTGCCTATGTTAACAGAGTCTGGTTGGGATGTGGGATGATGGATGAAGGTTGATGGATATTGTGGAAAAATGGGACTTGCTGCAGATATCCGACTATACACAAATTGTAGCCTAAGGTGTCCCTAATAAAACGCAGTAACTCCTATCTCCCAAATAATTTTGGAACTTGAGATATCGGGCTTCAAATATTGCCTATGTTAACAGAGTCTGGTTGGGATGAGGGATGATGGATGAAGGTTGATGGATATTGTGGAAAAATGGGACTTGCTGCAGATATCCATCCCACTATACACAAATTGTAGCCTAAGGTGTGCCTAATAAAACGCAGTAACTCCTATCTCCCAAATAATTTTGGAACTTGAGATATCGGGCTTCAAATATTGCCTATGTTAACAGAGTCTGGTTGGGATGAGGGATGATGGATGAAGGGTGATGGATATTGTGGAAAAATGGGACTTGCTGCAGATATCCCACTATACACAAATTGTAGCCTAAGGTGTCCCTAATAAAACGCAGTAACTCCTATCTCCCAAATAATTTTGGAACTTCAGATATCGGGCTTCAAATATTGCCTATGTTAACAGAGTCTGGTTGGGATGAGCGATGATGGATGAAGGTTGATGGATATTGTGGAAAAATGGGACTTGCTGCACATATCCCACTATACACAAATTGTAGCCTAAGGTGTCCCTAATAAAACGCAGTAACTCCTATCTCCCAAATAATTTTGGAACTTGAGATATCGCGCTTCAAATATTGCCTATGTTAACAGAGTCTGGTTGGGATGAGGGATGATGGATGAAGGTTGATGGATATTGTGGAAAAATGGGACTTGCTGCAGATATCCATCCCACTATACACAAATTGTAGCCTAAGGTGTCCCTAATAAAACGCAGTAACTCCTATCTCCCAAATAATTTTGGAACTTGAGATATCGGGCTTCAAATATTGCCTATGTTAACAGAGTCTGGTTGGGATGAGGGATGATGGATGAAGGTTGATGGATATTGTGGAAAAATGGGACTTGCTGCACATATCCCACTATACACAAATTGTAGCCTAAGGTGTCCCTAATAAAACGCAGTAACTCCTATCTCCCAAATAATTTTGGAACTTGAGATATCGCGCTTCAAATATTGCCTATGTTAACAGAGTCTGGTTGGGATGAGGGATGATGGATGAAGGTTGATGGATATTGTGGAAAAATGGGACTTGCTGCAGATATCCGACTATACACAAATTGTAGCCTAAGGTGTCCCTAATAAAACGCAGTAACTCCTATCTCCCAAATAATTTTGGAACTTGAGATATCGGGCTTCAAATATTGCCTATGTTAACAGAGTCTGGTTGGGATGAGGGATGATGGATGAAGGTTGATGGATATTGTGGAAAAATGGGACTTGTTGCACATATCCCACTATACACAAATTGTAGCCTAAGGTGTCCCTAATAAAACGCAGTAGCTCCTATCTCCCAAATAGTTTTGGAACTTGAGATATCGGGCTTCAAATATTGCCTATGTTAACAGAGTCTGGTTGGGATGAGGGATGATGGATGAAGGTTGATGGATATTGTGGAAAAATGGGACTTGCTGCACATATCCCACTATACACAAATTGTAGCCTAAGGTGTCCCTAATAAAACGCAGTAACTCCTATCTCCCAAATAATTTTGGAACTTGAGATATCGCGCTTCAAATATTGCCTATGTTAACAGAGTCTGGTTGGAATGAGGGATGATGGATGAAGGTTGATGGATATTGTGGAAAAATGGGACTTGCTGCAGATATCCGACTATACACAAATTGTAGCCTAAGGTGTCCCTAATAAAACGCAGTAACTCCTATCTCCCAAATAATTTTGGAACTTGAGATATCGGGCTTCAAATATTGCCTATGTTAACAGAGTCTGGTTGGGATGAGGGATGATGGATGAAGGTTGATGGATATTGTGGAAAAATGGGACTTGCAGCACATATCCCACTATACACAAATTGTAGCCTAAGGTGTCCCTAATAAAACGCAGTAGCTCCTATCTCCCAAATAGTTTTGGAACTTGAGATATCGGGCTTCAAATATTGCCTATGTTAACAGAGTCTGGTTGGGATGAGGGATGATGGATGAAGGTTGATGGATATTGTGGAAAAATGGGACTTGCTGCAGATATCCGACTATACACAAATTGTAGCCTAAGGTGTCCCTAATAAAACGCAGTAACTCCTATCTCCCAAATAATTTTGGAACTTGAGATATCGGGCTTCAAATATTGCCTATGTTAACAGAGTCTGGTTGGGATGAGGGATGATGGATGAAGGTTGATGGATATTGTGGAAAAATGGGACTTGCTGCACATATCCCACTATACACAAATTGTAGCCTAAGGTGTCCCTAATAAAACGCAGTAACTCCTATCTCCCAAATAATTTTGGAACTTGAGATATCGGGCTTCAAATATTGCCTATGTTAACAGAGTCTGGTTGGGATGAGGGATGATGGATGAAGGTTGATGGATATTGTGGAAAAATGGGACTTGCTGCACATATCCCACTATACACAAATTGTAGCCTAAGGTGTCCCTAATAAACCGCAGTAACTCCTATCTCTCAAATAATTTTGGAACTTGAGATATCGCGCTTCAAATATTGCCTATGTTAACAGAGTCTGGTTGGGATGAGGGATGATGGATGAAGGTTGATGGATATTGTGGAAAAATGGGACTTGCTGCAGATATCCGACTATACACAAATTGTAGCCTAAGGTGTCCCTAATAAAACGCAGTAACTCCTATCTCCCAAATAATTTTGGAACTTGAGATATCGGGCTTCAAATATTGCCTATGTTAACAGAGTCTGGTTGGGATGAGGGATGATGGATGAAGGTTGATGGATATTGTGGAAAAATGGGACTTGCTGCAGATATCCCACTATACACAAATTGTAGCCTAAGGTGTGCCTAATAAAACGCAGTAACTCCTATCTCCCAAATAATTTTGGAACTTGAGATATCGGGCTTCAAATATTGCCTATGTTAACAGAGTCTGGTTGGGATGAGGGATGATTGATGAAGGGTGATGGATATTGTGGAAAAATGGGACTTGCTGCACATATCCCACTATACACAAATTGTAGCCTAAGGTGTCCCTAATAAAACGCAGTAACTCCTATCTCCCAAATAATTTTGGAACTTCAGATATCGGGCTTCAAATATTGCCTATGTTAACAGAGTCTGGTTGGGATGAGGGATGATGGATGAAGGTTGATGGATATTGTGGAAAAATGGGACTTGCTGCACATATCCCACTATACACAAATTGTAGCCTAAGGTGTCCCTAATAAAACGCAGTAACTCCTATCTCCCAAATAATTTTGGAACTTGAGATATCGCGCTTCAAATATTGCCTATGTTAACAGAGTCTGGTTGGGATGAGGGATGATGGATGAAGGTTGATGGATATTGTGGAAAAATGGGACTTGCTGCAGATATCCCACTATACACAAATTGTAGCCTAAGGTGTCCCTAATAAAACGCAGTAACTCCTAGCTCCCAAATAATTTTGGAACTTGAGATATCGGGCTTCAAATATTGCCTATGTTAACAGAGTCTGGTTGGGATGAGGGATGATGGATGAAGGTTGATGGATATTGTGGAAAAATGGGACTTGCTGCACATATCCCACTATACACAAATTGTAGCCTAAGGTGTCCCTAATAAAACGCAGTAACTCCTATCTCCCAAATAATTTTGGAACTTGAGATATCGGGCTTCAAATATTGCCTATGTTAACAGAGTCTGGTTGGGATGAGGGATGATGGATGAAGGTTGATGGATATTGTGGAAAAATGGGACTTGCTGCACATATCCCACTATACACAAATTGTAGCCTAAGGTGTCCCTAATAAACCGCAGTAACTCCTATCTCCCAAATAATTTTGGAACTTGAGATATCGCGCTTCAAATATTGCCTATGTTAACAGAGTCTGGTTGGGATGAGGGATGATGGATGAAGGTTGATGGATATTGTGGAAAAATGGGACTTGCTGCAGATATCCGACTATACACAAATTGTAGCCTAAGGTGTCCCTAATAAAACGCAGTAACTCCTATCTCCCAAATAATTCTGGAACTTGAGATATCGGGCTTCAAATATTGCCTATGTTAACAGAGTCTGGTTGGGATGAGGGATGATGAATGAAGGTTGATGGATATTGTGGAAAAATGGGACTTGCTGCAGATATCCCACTATACACAAATTGTAGCCTAAGGTGTCCCTAATAAAACGCAGTAACTCCTATCTCCCAAATAATTTTGGAACTTGAGATATCGGGCTTCAAATATTGCCTATGTTAACAGAGTCTGGTTGGGATGAGGGATGATGGATGAAGGGTGATGGATATTGTGGAAAAATGGGACTTGCTGCAGATATCCCACTATATACAAATTGTAGCCTAAGGTGTCCCTAATAAAACGAAGTAACTCCTATCTCCCAAATAATTTTTGTGGGGGTGAGCGGGGAGAGAATAAAACAAAATATTTGGTGAGAAAGCGGGTAAAGAAAAATACAAAATTATTAGTTTTAAATAATCGAATATTATTTATTTGTACACAAAACGTACCTTTCGGGTGGGGGGTTGTTCGGATATTGATCTCTTTTCGTTTATATTCTTTATAATTTACAATAATAGAAACGTAAGAACAGGGGTGGTTTATACACTTAAACTAAACTTATATCTAAGGCTTAAAAGTAGGGTGGCCAGCGTGAACATCCCGCCCCCCTTGCAACATTGCAATAAGAGGACCGAGAAGTCACCTGGCCAAAGATCAAATAATTAACAATTCAGGGGTATGTATAGATTTATGTATATTACAATTTTGAGTATAAATGTAAAGAATAATATATCGAAGTATAGTTTCTAAGTGGCACTTAACATAAGAGCTTGGTTGTGGGTTGCGCTCGTCTTCTTCCGTTCTGGGTGAGCAGGATCCTTATTGTTGCCAGCTTGTTTCGAGGTGTTTGTTAGGCGTTCGACAATTAGCCTACGGGGTATTAGGTACTCTGTAAATAAACGACAAACACACAACAGAAAACGAGAGAACGAATTAATACTGCTCTAGATTAAAAAACGGCACGAGCTTCACAATTGGCCGCATTAGAACGCCATTGGCAGTTCGAATTTCGGCCACTCGCACTTCGAATCAGGGATGAAATAAATCAGTTGTGTTCGACTAAATTTCCGATCGTTAGGGGTAAATTGTCATGACATTGAATGACAACAAAATCGACAACAATAAAATCTTTTGATAGGTTTTTCGAAGAGTAAAAGGCCATCATAGGGAAATTCCATTTGTCAGTGCCTACCTGGTCCACGATAAGCGATACTCGACATGCCACAAAAGTTGGCCAATGGCACGGGGGTTTTTGAAGCCAGGACAGAACGATAGCCGAATCTGTCCCACAAAGGCTTCCGATCAGGTAAGATTCAGCTTCTTAAGAAGTGAAAATACCATTTTTTGCCAACAGAGTTGCATCGCAGAGCTCTAAACGGGGTAAAGTTTACACTTATACAGGCAGAACTTTACTTTGGCAGCGAGCAAGTGGGTGACAAAGTCACCAGACGGGGTTAGGACTCTACTATACAGAATGGCATATGCTTTCTCAGAAGCATCACAAAATGCATGAAGTTAAACTTCATACTGAGGGTTAATTTAACCCAACGGGAGATTTTAATCCTGTCGATGTACGAATAATCATCGACAAACTCAAGCCATCTGTTAAACGTCATGGGTTCCAAACATTCGTCCCAATCTGTTCTGCCTTTACAAATTTGTCGCATATTAATTTTAGCAACTACGATTATAGGTGCCACTCACCCAACGGGGTCAAATAGCTTGGGCTATTTGAGACAAGACAGAACGGTTTGTGACTATAGAGAAATAGGGCGTTAGAGCTGGCTTGAAGCAAAATGTATCAATGCTCGCATTCCAACGTAAACCCAGAGTTTTAGCGGTGCTGGCGTCTGACAATTTCAAAAATTCGGAATCTAGTAGATGTTCGGGTAGCACAAGAGAAAAGATGAGTGATGGGAGTTAAAATGACATGATGGGGTAAACAGTAACTGGGTTAGGAGGATAAAATAGTCATAATCGGCAAGTGGTCTAGGGAAAGTTATTCCCCAATTACTTTCTCGTATTAGATTTTAATCTCGGGGCTCTGTAGCAATTAGATCTCGCATTTTGAGCAAACGAACGAGAAGGACCAAGACTCAAATCAGACTTAAACAGAAACGAATTTGACTGAGGTATTTTCCCAGTCACAACCCAACCGAAAACGGTTTGTTGGGCGATCAAAGGGTCTTTGGGTGCCTTTCGAAATCCGGAAAGCATTATCTGGGGGTATACATCTCCACCCAATAGCAAATCCATATGGGCATATTCAAAATCTGTTAACTGGAGATCGGGTGCATCAAAATCAGCATACTTTGCTAACGAGCATGTAGGTAATTGACCAGTGAGCCTTTCAACAACATATGCCTCCATGGTCAATTTAAACGATGGATCAATGGGAGACCGTAGCGAAACATTACAAACTTTTCTAGAGTTTGCTACCACTGCACCATTAAGGCCCACAATAGTGGCAGCAGGTGCCGAACGGGTTGGAAGATTTAGCTTCCGTTGCAATTTTTGAGAGATGAAAGTAGCCTGAGACGCTGGGCCTATCAGAGCTCTCGCAGAAAACATGGCATTATCTAATCCTATGTTAACATTAGCAGTCCCTAACAGAACTGTTGAAGACGGGGTGGACTGTAATCGGGTAGCGAAATTTTGAAAAGATCGAGAAGCAGCGGATGTAGCTGGGCCATTATCCATTTCATTTCGCCTTTGCGCATAAGAAGACCGAGGGATTTCCGGAGAACTATCAGGGGTAGAAGGGTTAGCGGGGTTAGATCCAGTCCTCGGTTCCTCCCGGGGGGAAGATTCGATACTATGAAGTAGCGAATGATGTTTTTGTTTGCAAATATAGCAAACATTTGAGCTCTGGCATCTTTTGAGCTCATGCGAGGCTGCCAAACAATTGGTGCAGTATTTATGTTTCTTAACGGTTGCCAAGCGAGCACTAACCGTCATTCTCAAAAAGTCCGAACACAAACGAATGGGATGATTCTCACTGCAAACTGGACATTTTCTCTGGGGTAAGTTAGGGGACACAGTCTCGTAAATTCTGTGTCTTCGGGGATTACTAGGATTGCTCTGATTATTAATCTGAGCAGTACCTTGGGCAAAATTGTGGCTGCCGATAATGTCCGACACGGATTCTAGAGTTCGGTATCTGGCAGTCAGGAACTCATCCATCTTGCTCCACTTGGGTAGGTCTGAGCAAGGGCCTTGAGATTGTTCCCAAAGGCCTAAGGTGTGTTCGGGGAGTTTGGTGGAGCAGATGTAGACGAAGATTATGTCCCAATTCCGAGTTTCTATGCCCAGCAACGACAAATTCGTTATACAATCATTAATTGTCCGTTGCAGACCTTTAATGGAAGGGCCAGATTCTTTGGAGATGGAAGGGAGGTTAAAAAGGGTTTTCAATTGAGAATTCACCAAAACGCGTTTATTCTCATACCTATCTACCAGGTTCTGCCACGCCATGTCGAAACCATCATTCGTCATGGGGCAAGTTCGAATAATATCCCTCGCCTCACCTTCAGTTTTCTGCAAAAGGTAATACATCCTTTGGATGTTACTAATATGGGGGTTGTTCCCGTAAATGGCCGAAAACATATCCCTAAACGTTGGCCAAGATGCGTAATCACCAGTAAAGGTTGGCGTGTCACATGGGGGAAGGTGAATGGGGATACTATTAATAGGGGGGTTCGAGGCCTTGCTCTTAAGGCTGTCAATTAATTCATCAATAAAAGCGACTAATTGGAAATATAAGGTATATCCCGACATATACTTGGCCTTCACGTCTTTTGTTGAGACTTTGGTGTCATCGGCATTTTCCAACAAGTCTTCGTAACTGTCACGAAAGACTTCCCACAAACGGGTCAACTCCTGCCGATGAACACCTAGAGAGTGAACCGAGTGTTCCTCTCTCGGAATAGCCTGAATAAAGCATTCCAAATCGCTTAAGCGGTTATAATTTCTATTTAAATTCCTTAATGCGGCCATTTTACTAAAATTCGGGGTTTTTAATTAATTTACGGGAAAAAAATTCAAAAAGGGTTTGAATGGAAATTAATTAATTCAAAAAAAGTTCAAAAAAGAGTAGGGTTTATCGAAAAAAAATTTAAATTCCAAATACAACTGTTTAAAAACTTCACTTTTAATTCCAAAAAATTTAAAGAAATATGCACGATAAACTTTAAAAACAAATAAAAGGGGGTTTACGAAAGCTTCCGAAACAAAATTCGAAAAAATAGGGATCAATCGAGAATTTAAATGTAAAAAATTAAATATAAAGTGTCACAATTTCAATTGAAAAATAGCAAAAAATATATATATTTCGGTTTATATTAGTGCAAGATTATAAAATTCATAAATATCGAAATAAAGCAAAATGTATTTAAAAAAACGCGGTCACCTTACTTAGTGACAATCTTACAACTGTTATAAATATACAACAATACCAACACGGCTAAATCAATCCACTGTGTTGTTTGTATATTTCAGTTTTGTTTATTTTATTTTGCGGTTCTTTTTCTTTATTATTCTTGCACTTGCACTTTAAGTATATTTACTTTTTTTATAAAACACAATAAGCACCAATGTATAAATTAAAGCACCACAAAAAAAGAAAATTTATCTTACGTACCTTATACAAAGTAAATAATTAAATATATTACGAAATTACTAATATTGTAACCGTGCAAAGGGTATGATGATTCATCCAAACACAAAAAATCAATATGGTGATATTCGAGACGAAATCTGCAAATAGAGTCTCGCAAATATTTTATTTTATTTAGGGGATGATCCGGCTCGATTGGACCAAAATGTGGGGGTGAGCGGGGAGAGAATAAAACAAAATATTTGGCGAGAAAGCGGGTAAAAAAAATACAAAATTATTAGTTTTAAATAATCGAATATTATTTATTTGTACACAAAACGTACCTTTCGGGTGGGGGGTTGTTCGGATATTGATCTCTTTTCGTTTATATTCTTTATAATTCACAATAATAGAAACGTAAGAACAGGGGTGGTTTATACACTTAAACTAAACTTATATCTAAGGCTTAAAAGTAGGGTGGCCAGCGTGAACAATTTTGGAACTTGAGATATCGCGCTTCAAATATTGCCTATGTTAACAGAGTCTGGTTGGGATGAGGGATGATGGATGAAGGTTAATGGATATTGTGGAAAAATGGGACTTGCTGCAGATATCCGACTATACACAAATTGTAGCCTAAGGTGTCCCTAATACAACGCAGTAACTCCTATCTCCCAAATAATTTTGGAACTTGAGATATCGGGCTTCAAATATTGCCTATGTTAACAGAGTCTGGTTGGGATGATGGATGAAGGTTGATGGATATTGTGGAAAAATGGGACTTGCTGCACATATCCCACTATACACAAATTGTAGCCTAAGGTGTCCCTAATAAAACGCAGTAACTCCTATCTCCCAAATAATTTTGGAACTTGAGATAACGGGCTTCAAATATTGCCTATGTTAACAGAGTCTGGTTGGGATGAGGGATGATGGATGAAGGTTGATGGATATTGTGGAAAAATGGGACTTGCTGCAGATATCCCACTATACACAAATTGTAGCCTAAGGTGTCCCTAATAAAACGCAGTAACTCCTATCTCCCAAATAATTTTGGAACTTGAGATATCGCGCTTCAAATATTGCCTATGTTAACAGAGTCTGGTTGGATATTGTGGAAAAATGGGACTTGCTGCACATATCCCACTATACACAAATTGTAGCCTAAGGTGTCCCTAATAAAACGCAGTAACTCCTATCTCCCAAATAATTTTGGAACTTGAGATATCGGGCTTCAAATATTGCCTATGTTAACAGAGTCTGGTTGGGATGAGGGATGATGGATGAAGGTTGATGCATATTGTGGAAAAATGGGACTTGCTGCAGATATCCCACTATACACAAATTGTAGCCTAAGGTGTCCCTAATAAAACGCAGTAACTCCTATCTCCCAAATAATTTTGGAACTTGAGATATCGCGCTTCAAATATTGCCTATGTTAACAGAGTCTGGTTGGGATGAGAGATGATGGATGAAGGTTGATGGATATTGTGGAAAAATGGGACTTGCTGCAGATATCCGACTATACACAAATTGTAGCCCAAGGTGTCCCTAATAAAACGCAGTAACTCCTATCTCCCAAATAATTTTGGAACTTGAGATATCGGGCTTCAAATATTGCCTATGTTAACAGAGTCTGGTTGGGATGAGGGATGATGGATGAAGGTTGATGGATATTGTGGAAAAATGGGACTTGCTGCACATATCCCACTATACACAAATTGTAGCCTAAGGTGTCCCAAATAAAACGCAGTAACTCCTATCTCCCAAATAATTTTGGAACTTGAGATATCGGGCTTCAAATATTGCCTATGTTAATAGAGTCTGGTTGGGATGAGGGATGATGGATGAATGTTGATGGATATTGTGGAAAAATGGGACTTGCTGCAGATATCCCACTATACACAAATTGTAGCCTAAGGTGTCCCTAATAAAACGCAGTAACTCCTATCTCCCAAATAATTTTGGAACTTGAGATATCGGGCTTCAAATATTGCCTATGTTAACAGAGTTTGGTTGGGATGAGGGATGATGGATGAAGGTTGATGGATATTGTGGAAAAATGGGACTTGCTGCACATATCCCACTATACACAAATTGTAGCCTAAGGTGTCCCTAATAAAACGCAGTAACTCCTATCTCCCAAATAATTTTGGAACTTGAGATATCGGGCTTCAAATATTGCCTATGTTAACAGAGTCTCGTTGGGATGAGGGATGATGGATGAAGGTTGATGGATCTTGTGGGAAAAATGGGACTTGCTGCACATATCCCACTATACACAAATTGTAGCCTAATGTGTCCCCTAATAAAACGCAGTAACTCCTATCTCCCAAATAATTTTGGAACTTGAGATATCGGGCTTCAAATATTGCCTATGTTAACAGAGTCTGGTTGGGATGAGGGATGATGGATGAAGGTTGATGGATATTGTGGAAAAATGGGACTTGCTGCAGATATCCCACTATACACAAATTGTAGCCTAAGGTGTCCCCTAATAAAACGCAGTAACTCCTATCTCCCAAATAATTTTGGAACTTGAGATATCGCGCTTCAAATATTGCCTATGTTAACAGAGTCTGGTTGGGATGAGGGATGATGGATGAAGGTTGATGGATATTGTGGAAAAATGGGACTTGCTGCAGATATCCGACTATACACAAATTGTAGCCTAAGGTGTCCCTAATAAAACGCAGTAACTCCTATCTCCCAAATAATTATGGAACTTGAGATATCGGGCTTCAAATATTGCCTATGTTAACAGAGTCTGGTTGGGATGAGGGATTATGGATGAAGGTTGATGGATATTGTGGAAAAATGGGACTTGCTGCACATATCCCAATATACACAAATTGTAGCCTAAGGTGTCCCAAATAAAACGCAGTAACTCCTATCTTCCAAATAATTTTGGAACTTGAGATATCGGGCTTCAAATATTGCCTATGTTAACAGAGTCTGGTTGGGATGAGGGATGATGGATGAAGGTTGATGGATATTGTGGAAAAATGGGACTTGATGCAGATATCCCACTATACACAAATTGTAGCCTAAGGTGTCCCTAATAAAACGCAGTAACTCCTATCTCCCAAATAATTTTGGAACTTGAGATATCGGGCTTCAAATATTGCCTATGTTAACAGAGTCTGGTTGGGATGAGGGATGATGGATGAAGGTTGATGCATATTGTGGAAAAATGGGACTTGCTGCAGATATCCCACTATACACAAATTGTAGCATAAGGTGTCCCTAATAAAACGCAGTAACTCCTATCTCCCAAATAATTTTGGAACTTGAGATATCGCGCTTCAAATATTGCCTATGTTAACAGAGTCTGGTTGGGATGAGGGATGATGGATGAAGGTTGATGGATATTGTGGAAAAATGGGACTTGCTGCACATATCCCACTATACACAAATTGTAGCCTAAGGTGTCCCTAATAAAACGCAGTAACTCCTATCTCCCAAATAATTTTGGAACTTGAGATATCGGGCTTCAAATATTGCCTATGTTAACAGAGTCTGGTTGGGATGAGGGATGATGGATGAAGGTTGATGGATATTGTGGAAAAATGGGACTTGCTGCAGATATCCCACTATACACAAATTGTAGCCTAAGGTGTCCCTAATAAAACGCAGTAACTCCTATCTCCCAAATAATTTTGGAACTTGAGATATCGCGCTTCAAATATTGCCTATGTTAACAGAGTCTGGTTGGGATGAGGGATGATGGATGAAGGTTGATGGATATTGTGGAAAAATGGGACTTGCTGCACATATCCCACTATACACAAATTGTAGCCTAAAGTGTCCCTAATAAAACGCAGTAACTCCTATCTCCCAAATAATTTTGGAACTTGAGATATCGGGCTTCAAATATTGCCTATGTTAACAGAGTTTTGTTGGGATGAGGGATGATGGATGAAGGTTGATGGATATTGTGGAAAAATGGGACTTGCTGCACATATCCCACTATACACAAATTTTAGCCTAAGGTGTCCCTAATAAAACGCAGTAACTCCTATCTCCCAAATAATTTTGGATATGGGCTTCAAATATTGCCTATGTTAACAGAGTCTGGTTGGGATGAGGGATGATGGATGAAGGTTGATGGATATTGTGGAAAAATGGGACTTGCTGCAGCATATCCCACTATACACAAATTGTAGCCCTAAGGTGTCCCTAATAAAACGCAGTAACTCCTATCTCCCAAATAATTTTGGAACTTGAGATATCGGCTTCAAATATTGCCTATGTTAACAGAGTCTGGTTGGGATGAGGGATATGGATGAAGGTTGATGGATATTGTGGAAAAATGGGACTTGCTGCAGATATCCCGACTATACACAAATTGTAGCCTAAGGTGTCCCCTAATAAAACGCAGTAACTCCTATCTCCCAAATAATTTTGGAACTTGAGATATCGCGCTTCAAATATTGCCTATGTTAACAGAGTCTGGTTGGGATGAGGCAGTGATGGATGAAGGTTGATGGATATTGTGGAAAAATGGGACTTGCTGCAGATATCCGACTATACACAAATTGTAGCCTAAGGTGTCCCAATAAAACGCAGTAACTCCTATCTCCCAAATAATTTTGGAACTTGAGATATCGGGCTTCAAATATTGCCTATGTTAACAGAGTCTGGTTGGGATGAGGGGTGATGGATGAAGGTTGATGGATATTGTGGAAAAATGGGACTTGCTGCACATATCCCACTATACACAAAATTGTAACCTAGGTGTCCCAAATAAAACGCAGTAACTCCTATCTCCCAAATAATTTTGGAACTTGAGATATCGGGCTTCAAATATTGCCTATGTTAACAGAGTCTGGTTGGGATGAGGGATGATGGATGAAGGTTGATGGATATTGTGGAAAAATGGGACTTGCTGCAGATATCCCACTATACACAAATTGTAGCCTAAGGTATCCCTAATAAAAACGCAGTAACTCCTATCTCCCAAATAATTTTGGAACTTGAGATATCGGGCTTCAAATATTGCCTATGTTAACAGAGTCTGGTTGGGATGAGGGATGATGGATGAAGGTTGATGGATATTGGTGGAAAAATGGGACTTGCTGCAGATATCCCACTATACACAAATTGTAGCCTAAGGTGTCCCTAATAAAACGCAGTAACTCCTATCTCCCAAAATAATTTTGGAACTTGAGATATCGCGCTTCAAATATTGCCTATGTTAACAGAGTCTGGTTGGGATGAGGGATGATGGATGAAGGTTGATGGATATTGTGGAAAAATGGGACTTGCTGCACATATCCCACTATACACAAATTGTAGCCTAAAGTGTCCCTAATAAAACGCAGTAACTCCTATCTCCCAAATAATTTTGGAACTTGAGATATCGGGCTTCAAATATTGCCTATGTTAACAGAGTTTGGTTGGGATGAGGGATGATGGATGAAGGTTGATGGATATTGTGGGAAAATGGAACTTGCTGCACATATCCCACTATACACAAATTTTAGCCTAAGGTGTCCCTAATAAAACGCAGTAACTCCTATCTCCCAAATAATTTTGGAACTTGAGATATCGGGCTTCAAATATTGCCTATGTTAACAGAGTCTGGTTGGGATGAGGGATGATGGATGAAGGTTGATGGATATTGTGGAAAAATGGGACTTGCTGCAGATATCCCACTATACACAAATTGTAGCCTAAGGTGTCCCTAATAAAACGCAGTAACTCCTATCTCCCAAATAATTTTGGAACTTGAGATATCGCGCTTCAAATATTGCCTATGTTAACAGAGTCTGGTTGGGATGAGGGATGATGGATGAAGGTTGATGGATATTGTGGAAAAATGGGACTTGCTGCACATATCCCACTATACACAAATTGTAGCCTAAAGTGTCCCTAATAAAACGCAGTAACTCCTATCTCCCAAATAATTTTGGAACTTGAGATATCGGGCTTCAAATATTGCCTATATTAACAGAGTTTGGTTGGGATGAGGGATGATGGATGAAGGTTGATGGATATTGTGGAAAAATGGAACTTGCTGCACATATCCCCACTATACACAAATTTTAGCCTAAGGTGTCCCTAATAAAACGCAGTAACTCCCTATCTCCCAAATAATTTTGGAACTTGAGATATCGGGCTTCAAATATTGCCTATGTTAACAGAGTCTGGTTGGGATGAGGGATGATGGATGAAGGTTGATGGATATTGTGGAAAAATGGGAATTGCTGCACATATCCCACTATACACAAATTGTAGCCTAAGGTGTCCCTAATAAAACGCAGTAACTCCTATCTCCCAAATAATTATGGAACTTGAGATATCGGGCTTCAAATATTGCCTATGTTAACAGAGTCTGGTTGGGATGAGGGATGATGGATGAAGGTTGATGCATATTGTGGAAAAATGGGACTTGCTGCAGATATCCCACTATACACAAATTGTAGCCTTAGGTGTCCCTAATAAAACGCCAGTAACTCCTATCTCCCAAATAATTTTGGAACTTGAGATATCGGGCTTCAAATATTGCCTATGTTAACAGAGTCTGGTTGGGATGAGGGATGATGGATGAAGGTTGATGGATATTGTGGAAAAATGGGACTTGCTGCACATATCCCACTATACACAAATTGTAGCCTAAGGTGTCCCTAATAAAACGCAGTAACTCCAATCTCCCAAATAATTTTGGAACTTGAGATATCGGGCTTCAAATATTGCCTATGTTAACAGAGTCTGGTTGGGATGAGGGATGATGGATGAAGGTTGATGGATATTGTGGAAAAATGGGACTTGCTGCACATATCCCACAATACACAAATTGTAGCCTAATGTGTCCCTAATAAAACGCAGTAACTCCTATCTCCCAAATAATTTTGGAACTTGAGATATCGGGCTTCAAATATTGCCTATGTTAACAGAGTCTGGTTGGGATGAGGGATGATGGATGAAGGTTGATGGATATTGTGGAAAAATGGGACTTGCTGCAGATATCCGACTATACACAAATTGTAGCCTAAGGTGTCCCTAATAAAACACAGTAACTCCTATCTCCCAAATAATTTTGGAACTTGAGATATCGGGCTTCAAATATTGCCTATGTTAACAGAGTCTGGTTGGGATGAGGGATGATGGATGAAGGTTGATGGATATTGTGGAAAAATGGGACTTGCTGCACATATCCCACTATACACAAATTGTAGCCTAAGGTGTCCCTAATAAAACGCAGTAACTCCTATCTACCAAATAATTTTGGAACTTGAGATATCGGGCTTCAAATATTGCCTATGTTAACAGAGTCTGGTTGGGATGAGGGATGATGGATGAAGGTTGATGGATATTGTGGAAAAATGGGACTTGCTGCAGATATCCCACTATACACAAATTGTAGCCTAAGGTGTCCCTAATAAAACGCAGTAACTCCTATCTCCCAAATAATTTTGGAACTTGAGATATCGGGCTTCAAATATTGCCTATGTTAACAGAGTCTGGTTGGGATGAGGGATGATGAATGAAGGTTGATATATATTGTGGAAAAATGGGACTTGCTGCAGATATCCGACTATACACAAATTGTAGCCTAAGGTGTCCTTAATAAAACGCAGTAACTCCTATCTCCCAAATAATTTTGGAACTTGAGATATCGGGCTTCAAATATTGCCTATGTTAACAGAGTCTGGTTGGGATGAGGGATGATGGATGAAGGTTGATGGATATTGTGGAAAAATGGGACTTGCTGCAGATATCCGACTATACACAAATTGTAGCCTAAGGTGTCCCTAATAAAACGCAGTAACTCCTATCTCCCAAATAATTTTGGAACTTGAGATATCGGGCTTCAAATATTGCCTATGTTAACAGAGCCTGGTTGGGATGAGGGATGATGGATGAAGGTTGATGGATATTGTGGAAAAATGGGATTTGCTGCAGATATCCGACTATACACAAATTGTAGCCTAAGGTGTCCCTAATAAAACGCAGTAACTCCTATCTCCCAAATAATTTTGGAACTTGAGATATCGCGCTTCAAATATTGCCTATGTTAACAGAGTCTGGTTGGGATGAGGGATGATGGATGAAGGTTGATGGATATTGTGGAAAAATGGGACTTGCTGCACATATCCCACTATATACAAATTGTAGCCTAAGGTGTCCCTAATAAAACGCAGTAACTCCTATCTACCAAATAATTTTGGAACTTGAGATATCGGGCTTCAAATATTGCCTATGTTAACAGAGTCTTGTTGGGATGAGGGATGATGGATGAAGGTTGATGGATATTGTGGAAAAATGGGACTTGCTGCAGATATCCCACTATACACAAATTGTAGCCTAAGGTGTCCCTAATAAAACGCAGTAACTCCTATCTCCCAAATAATTTTGGAACTTGAGATATCGGGCTTCAAATATTGCCTATGTTAACAGAGTCTGGTTGGGATGAGGGATGATGGATGAAGGTTGATGGATATTGTGGAAAAATGGGACTTGCTGCACATATCCCACTATACACAAGTTGTAGCCTAAGGTGTCCCTAATAAAACGCAGTAAGCCCTATCTCCCAAATAATTTTGGAACTTGAGATATCGGGCTTCAAATATTGCCTATGTTAACAGAGTCTGGTTGGGATGAGGGATGATGGATGAAGGTTGATGGATATTGTGGAAAAATGGGACTTGCTGCAGATATCCGACTATACACAAATTGTAGCCTAAGGTGTCCCTAATAAAACGCAGTAACTCCTATCTCCCAAATAATTTTGGAACTTGAGATATCGGGCTTCAAATATTGCCTATGTTAACAAAGTCTGGTTGGGATGAGGGATGATGGATGAAGGTTGATGGATATTGTGGAAAAATGGGACTTGCTGCAGATATCCGACTATACACAAATTGTAGCCTAAGGTGTCCCTAATAAAACGCAGTAACTCCTATCTCCCAAATAATTTTGGAACTTGAGATATCGGGCTTCAAATATTGCCTATGTTAACAGAGTCTGGTTGGGATGAGGGATGATGGATGAAGATTGATGGATATTGTGGAAAAATGTGACTTGCTGCAGATATCCGACTATACACAAATTGTAGCCTAAGGTGTCCCTAATAAAACGCAGTAACTCCTATCTCCCAAATAATTTTGGAACTTGAGATATCGGGCTTCAAATATTGCCTATGTTAACAGAGTCTGGTTGGGATGACGGATGATGGATGAAGGTTGATGGATATTGTGGAAAAATGGGACTTGCTGCAGATATCCCACTATATACAAATTGTAGCCTAAGGTGTCCCTAATAAAACGCAGTAACTCCTATCTCCCAAATAATTTTGGAACTTGAGATATCGGGCTTCAAATATTGCCTATGTTAACAGAGTCTGGTTGGGATGAGGGATGATGGATGAAGGTTGATGGATATTGTGGAAAAATGGGACTTGCTGCACATATCCCACTATACACAAATTGTAGCCTAAGGTGTCCCTAATAAAACGCAGTAACTCCTATCTCCCAAATAATTTTGGAACTTGAGATATCGGGCTTCAAATATTGCCTATGTTAACAGAGTCTGGTTGGGATGAGGGATGATGGATGAAGGTTGATGGATATTGTGGAAAAATGGGACTTGCTGCAGATATCCGACTATACACAAATTGTAGCCTAAGGTGTCCCTAATAAAACGCAGTAACTCCTATCTCCCAAATAATTTTGGAACTTGAGATATCGGGCTTCAAATATTGCCTATGTTAACAGAGTCTGGTTGGGATGAGGGATGATGGATGAAGGTTGATGGATATTGTGGAAAAATGGGACTTGCTGCACATATCCCACTATACACAAATTGTAGCCTAAGGTGTCCCTAATAAAGCGCAGTAACTCCTATCTCCCAAATAATTTTGGAACTTGAGATATCGGGCTTCAAATATTGCCTATGTTAACAGAGTCTGGTTGGGATGAGGGATGATGGATGAAGGTTGATGGATATTGTGGAAAAATGGGACTTGCTGCACATATCCGACTATACACAAATTGTAGCCTAAGGTGTCCCTAATAAAACGCAGTAACTCCTATCTCCCAAATAATTTTGGAACTTGAGATATCGGGCTTCAAATATTGCCTATGTTAACAGAGTCTGGTTGGGATGAGGGATGATGGATGAAGGTTGATGGATATTGTGGAAAAATGGGACTTGCTGCACATATCCGACTATACACAAATTGTAGCCTAAGGTGTCCCTAATAAAACGCAGTAACTCCTATCTCCCAAATAATTTTGGAACTTGAGATATCGGGCTTCAAATATTGCCTATGTTAACAGAGTCTGGTTGGGATGAGGGATGATGGATGAAGGTTGATGGATATTGTGGAAAAATGGGACTTGCTGCACATATCCCACTATACACAAATTGTAGCCTAAGGTGTCCCTAATAAAGCGCAGTAACTCCTATCTCCCAAATAATTTTGGAACTTGAGATATCGGGCTTCAAATATTGCCTATGTTAACAGAGTCTGGTTGGGATGAGGGATGATGGATGAAGGTTGATGGATATTGTGGAAAAATGGGACTTGCTGCACATATCCGACTATACACAAATTGTAGCCTAAGGTGTCCCTAATAAAACGCAGTAACTCCTATCTCCCAAATAATTTTGGAACTTGAGATATCGGGCTTCAAATATTGCCTATGTTAACAGAGTCTGGTTGGGATGAGGGATGATGGATGAAGGTTGATGGATATTGTGGAAAAATGGGACTTGCTGCACATATCCGACTATACACAAATTGTAGCCTAAGGTGTCCCTAATAAAACGCAGTAACTCCTATCTCCCAAATAATTTTGGAACTTGAGATATCGGGCTTCAAATATTGCCTATGTTAACAGAGTCTGGTTGGGATGAGGGATGATGGATGAAGGTTGATGGATATTGTGGAAAAATGGGACTTGCTGCACATATCCCACTATACACAAATTGTAGCCTAAGGTGTCCCTAATAAAACGCAGTAACTCCTATCTCCCAAATAATTTTGGAACTTGAGATATCGGGCTTCAAATATTGCCTATGTTAACAGAGTCTGGTTGGGATGAGGGATGATGGATGAAGGTTGATGGATATTGTGGAAAAATGGGACTTGCTGCACATATCCCACTATACACAAATTGTAGCCTAAGGTGTCCCTAATAAAACGCAGTAACTCCTATCTCCCAAATAATTTTGGAACTTGAGATATCGGGCTTCAAATATTGCCTATGTTAACAGAGTCTGGTTGGGATGAGGGATGATGGATGAAGGTTGATGGATATTGTGGAAAAATGGGACTTGCTGCACATATCCCACTATACACAGATTGTAGCCTAAGGTGTCCCTAATAAAACGCAGTAACTCCTATCTCCCAAATAATTTTGGAACTTGAGATATCGGGCTTCAAATATTGCCTATGTTAACAAAGTCTGGTTGGGATGAGGGATGATGGATGAAGGTTGATGGATATTGTGGAAAAATGGGACTTGCTGCACATATCCCACTATACACAAATTGTAGCCTAAGGTGTCCCTAATAAAACGCAGTAACTCCTATCTCCCAAATAATTTTGGAACTTGAGATATCGGGCTTCAAATATTGCCTATGTTAACAGAGTCTGGTTGGGATGAGGGATGATGGATGAAGGTTGATGGATATTGTGGAAAAATGGGACTTGCTGCACATATCCCACTATACACAAATTGTAGCCTAAGGTGTCCCTAATAAAGCGCAGTAACTCCTATCTCCCAAATAATTTTGGAACTTGAGATATCGGGCTTCAAATATTGCCTATGTTAACAGAGTCTGGTTGGGATGAGGGATGATGGATGAAGGTTGATGGATATTGTGGAAAAATGGGACTTGCTGCAGATATCCGACTATACACAAATTGTAGCCTAAGGTGTCCCTAATAAAACGCAGTAACTCCTATCTCCCAAATAATTTTGGAACTTGAGATATCGGGCTTCAAATATTGCCTATGTTAACAGAGTCTGGTTGGGATGAGGGATGATGGATGAAGGTTGATGGATATTGTGGAAAAATGGGACTTGCTGCAGATATCCGACTATACGCAAATTGTAGCCTAAGGTGTCCCTAATAAAACGTAGTAACTCCTATCTCCCACGTAATTTTGGAACTTGAGATATCGCGCTTCAAATATTGCCTATGTTGACAGAGTCTGGTTGGGATGAGGGATGATGGATGAAGGTTGATGGATATTGTGGAAAAATGGGACTTGCTGCACATATCCCACTATACACAAATTGTAGCCTAAGGTGTCCCTAATAAAACGCAGTAACTCCTATCTCCCAAATAATTTTGGAACTTGAGATATCGGGCTTCAAATATTGCCTATGTTAACAGAGTCTGGTTGGGATGAGGGATGATGGATGAAGGTTGATGGATATTGTGGAAAAATGGGACTTGCTGCACTTATCCCACTATACACAAATTGTAGCCTAAGGTGTCCCTAATAAAACGCAGTAACTCCTATCTCCCAAATAATTTTGGAACTTGAGATATCGCGCTTCAAATATTGCCTATGTTGACAGAGTCTGGTTGGGATGAGGGATGATGGATGAAGGTTGATGGATATTGTGGAAAAATGGGACTTGCTGCACTTATCCCACTATACATAAATTGTAGCCTAAGGTGTCCCTAATAAAACGCAGTAACTCCTATCTCCCAAATAATTTTGGAACTTGAGATATCGCGCTTCAAATATTGCCTATGTTGACAGAGTCTGGTTGGGATGAGGGATGATGGATGAAGGTTGATGGATATTGTGGAAAAATGGGACTTGCTGCACATATCCCACTATACACAAATTGTAGCCTAAGGTGTCCCTAATAAAACGCAGTAACTCCTATCTCCCAAATAATTTTGGAACTTGAGATATCGGGCTTCAAATATTGCCTATGTTAACAGAGTCTGGTTGGGATGAGGGATGATGGATGAAGGTTGATGGATATTGTGGAAAAATGGGACTTGCTGCACATATCCGACTATACACAAATTGTAGCCTAAGGTGTCCCTAATAAAACGCAGTAACTCCTATCTCCCAAATAATTTTGGAACTTGAGATATCGGGCTTCAAATATTGCCTATGTTAACAGAGTCTGGTTGGGATGAGGGATGATGGATGAAGGTTGATGGATATTGTGGAAAAATGGGACTTGCTGCACATATCCGACTATACACAAATTGTAGCCTAAGGTGTCCCTAATAAAACGCAGTAACTCCTATCTCCCAAATAATTTTGGAACTTGAGATATCGGGCTTCAAATATTGCCTATGTTAACAGAGTCTGGTTGGGATGAGGGATGATGGATGAAGGTTGATGGATATTGCGGAAAAATGGGACTTGCTGCAGATATCCGACTATACGCAAATTGTAGCCTAAGGTGTCCCTAATAAAACGTAGTAACTCCTATCTCCCACGTAATTTTGGAACTTGAGATATCGCGCTTCAAATATTGCCTATGTTGACAGAGTCTGGTTGGGATGAGGGATGATGGATGAAGGTTGATGGATATTGTGGAAAAATGGGATTTGCTGCACATATCCCACTATACACAAATTGTAGCCTAAGGTGTCCCTAATAAAACGCAGTAACTCCTATCTCCCAAATAATTTTGGAACTTGAGATATCGGGCTTCAAATATTGCCTATGTTAACAGAGTCTGGTTGGGATGAGGGATGATGGATGAAGGTTGATGGATATTGTGGAAAAATGGGACTTGCTGCACTTATCCCACTATACACAAATTGTAGCCTAAGGTGTCCCTAATAAAACGCAGTAACTCCTATCTCCCAAATAATTTTGGAACTTGAGATATCGCGCTTCAAATATTGCCTATGTTGACAGAGTCTGGTTGGGATGAGGGATGATGGATGAAGATTGATGGATATTGTGGAAAAATGGGACTTGCTGCACTTATCCCACTATACATAAATTGTAGCCTAAGGTGTCCCTAATAAAACGCAGTAACTCCTATCTCCCAAATAATTTTGGAACTTGAGATATCGCGCTTCAAATATTGCCTATGTTGACAGAGTCTGGTTGGGATGAGGGATGATGGATGAAGGTTGATGGATATTGTGGAAAAATGGGACTTGCTGCACATATCCCACTATACACAAATTGTAGCCTAAGGTGTCCCTAATAAAACGCAGTAACTCCTATCTCCCAAATAATTTTGGAACTTGAGATATCGGGCTTCAAATATTGCCTATGTTAACAGAGTCTGGTTGGGATGAGAGATGATGGATGAAGGTTGATGGATATTGTGGAAAAATGGGACTTGCTGCACATATCCCACTATACACAAATTGTAGCCTAATGTGTCCCTAATAAAACGCAGTAACTCCTATCTCCCAAATAATTTTGGAACTTGAGATATCGGGCTTCAAATATTGCCTATGTTAACAGAGTCTGGTTGGGATGAGGGATGATGGATGAAGGTTGATGGATATTGTGGAAAAATGGGACTTGCTGCAGATATCCGACTATACACAAATTGTAGCCTAAGGTGTCCCTAATAAAACGCAGTAACTCCTATCTCCCAAATAATTTTGGAATTTGAGATATCGGGCTTCAAATATTGCCTATGTTAACAGAGTCTGGTTGGGATGAGGGATGATGGATGAAGGTTGATGGATATTGTGGAAAAATGGGACTTGCTGCAGATATCCGACTATACACAAATTGTAGCCTAAGGTGTCCCTAATAAAACGCAGTAACTCCTATCTCCCAAATAATTTTGGAACTTGAGATATCGGGCTTCAAATATTGCCTATGTTAACAGAGTTTGGTTGGGATGAGGGATGATGGATGAAGGTTGATGGATATTGTGGAAAAATGGGACTTGCTGCAGATATCCGACTATACACAAATTGTAGCCTAAGGTGTCCCTAATAAAACGCAGTAACTCCTATCTCCCAAATAATTTTGGAACTTGAGATATCGGGCTTCAAATATTGCCTATGTTAACAGAGTCTGGTTGGGATGAGGGATGATGGATGAAGGTTGATGGATATTGTGGAAAAATGGGACTTGCTGCAGATATCCGACTATACACAAATTGTAGCCTAAGGTGTCCCTAATAAAACGCAGTAACTCCTATCTCCCAAATAATTTTGGAACTTGAGATATCGGGCTTCAAATATTGCCTATGTTAACAGAGTCTGGTTGGGATGAGGGATGATGGATGAAGGTTGATGGATATTGTGGAAAAATGGGACTTGCTGCAGATATCCCACTATACACAAATTGTAGCCTAAGGTGTCCCTAATAAAACGCAGTAACTCCTATCTCCCAAATAATTTTGGAACTTGAGATATCTGGCTTCAAATATTGCCTATGTTAACAGAGTCTGGTTGGGATGAGGGATGATCGATGAAGGTTGATGGATATTGTGGAAAAATGGGACTTGCTGCAGATATCCCACTATACACAAATTGTAGCCTAAGGTATCCGTAATAAAACGCAGTAACTCCTATCTCCCAAATAATTTTGACACTTGAGATATCGGGCTTCAAATATTGCCTATGTTAACAGAGTCTGGTTGGGATGAGGGATGATGGATGAAGGTTGATGGATATTGTGGAAAAATGGGACTTGCTGCACATATCCCACTATACACAAATTGTAGCCTAAGGTGTCCCTAATAAAACGCAGTAACTCCTATCTCCCAAATAATTTTGGAACTTGAGATATCGGGCTTCAAATATTGCCTATGTTAACAGAGTCTGGTTGGGATGAGGGATGATGGATGAAGGTTGATGGATATTGTGGAAAAATGGGACTTGCTGCACATATCCCACTATACACAAATTGTAGCCTAAGGTGTCCCTAATAAAACGCAGTAACTCCTATCTCCCAAATAATTTTGGAACTTGAGATATCGGGCTTCAAATATTGCCTATGTTAACAGAGTCTGGTTGGGATGAGGGATGATGGATGAAGGTTGATGGATATTGTGGAAAAATGGGACTTGCTGCAGATATCCGACTATACACAAATTGTAGCCTAAGGTGTCCCTAATAAAACGCAGTAACTCCTATCTCCCAAATAATTTTGGAACTTGAGATATCGGGCTTCAAATATTGCCTATGTTAACAGAGTCTGGTTGGGATGAGGGATGATGGATGAAGGTTGATGGATATTGTGGAAAAATGGGACTTGCTGCACATATCCCACTATACACAAATTGTAGCCTAAGGTGTCCCTAATAAAACGCAGTAACTCCTATCTCCCAAATAATTTTGGAACTTGAGATATCGGGCTTCAAATATTGCCTATGTTAACAGAGTCTGGTTGGGATGAGGGATGATGGATGAAGGTTGATGGATATTGTGGAAAAATGGGACTTGCTGCACATATCCCACTATACACAAATTGTAGCCTAAGGTGTCCCTAATAAAACGCAGTAACTCCTATCTCCCAAATAATTTTGGAACTTGAGATATCGGGCTTCAAATATTGCCTATGTTAACAGAGTCTGGTTGGGATGAGAGATGATGGATGAAGGTTGATGGATATTGTGGAAAAATGGGACTTGCTGCACATATCCCACTATACACAAATTGTAGCCTAAGGTGTCCCTAATAAAACGCAGTAACTCCTATCTCCCAAATAATTTTGGAACTTGAGATATCGGGCTTCAAATATTGCCTATGTTAACAGAGTCTGGTTGGGATGAGGGATGATGGATGAAGGTTGATGGATATTGTGGAAAAATGGGACTTGCTGCAGATATCCGACTATACACAAATTGTAGCCTAAGGTGTCCCTAATAAAACGCAGTAACTCCTATCTCCCAAATAATTTTGGAACTTGAGATATCGGGCTTCAAATATTGCCTATGTTAACAGAGTCTGGTTGGGATGGGGGATGATGGATGAAGGTTGATGGATATTGTGGAAAAATGGGACTTGCTGCAGATATCCGACTATACACAAATTGTAGCCTAAGGTGTCCCTAATAAAACGCAGTAACTCCTATCTCCCAAATAATTTTGGAAATTGAGATATCTGGCTTCAAATATTGCCTATGTTAACAGAGTCTGGTTGGGATGAGGGATGATCGATGAAGGTTGATGGATATTGTGGAAAAATGGGACTTGCTGCAGATATCCCACTATACACAAATTGTAGCCTAAGGTGTCCGTAATAAAACGCAGTAACTCCTATCTCCCAAATAATTTTGGAACTTGAGATATCGGGCTTCAAATATTGCCTATGTTAACAGAGTCTGGTTGGGATGAGGGATGATAGATGAAGGTTGATGGATATTGTGGAAAAATGGGACTTGCTGCACATATCCCACTATACACATATTGTAGCCTAAGGTGTCCCTAATAAAACGCAGTAACTCCTATCTCCCAAATAATTTTGGAACTTGAGATATCGGGCTTCAAATATTGCCTATGTTAACAGAGTCTGGTTGGGATGAGGGATGATGGATGAAGGTTGATGGATATTGTGGAAAAATGGGACCTGCTGCACATATCCCACTATACACAAATTGTAGCCTAAGGTGTCCCTAATAAAACGCAGTAACTCCTATCTCCAAAATAATTTTGGAACTTGAGATATCGGGCTTCAAATATTGCCTATGTTAACAGAGTCTGGTTGGGATGAGGGATGATGGATGAAGGTTGATGGATATTGTGGAAAAATGGGACTTGCTGCAGATATCTGACTAATACACAAATTGTAGCCTAAGGTGTCCCTAATAAAACGCAGTAAGCCCTATCTCCCAAATAATTTTGGAACTTGAGATATCGGGCTTCAAATATTGCCTATGTTAACAGAGTCTGGTTGGGATGAGGGATGATGGATGAAGGTTGATGGATATTGTGGAAAAATGCGACTTGCTGCACATATCCGACTATACACAAATTGTAGCCTAAGGTGTCCCTAATAAAACGCAGTAAGCCCTATCTCCCAAATAATTTTGGAACTTGAGATATCGGGCTTCAAATATTGCCTATGTTAACAGAGTCTGGTTGGGATGATGGATGAAGGTTGATGGATATTGTGGAAAAATGGGACTTGCTGCAGATATCCGACTATACACAAAATTGTAGCCTAAGGTGTCCCTAATAAAACGCAGTAACTCCTATCTCCCAAATAATTTTGAACTTGAGATATCGGGCTTCAAATATTGCCTATGTTAACAGAGGCTGGTTGGGATGAGGGATGATGGATGAAGGTTGATGGATATTGTGGAAAAATGGAACTTGCTACAGATATCCGACTATACACAAATTGTAGCCTAAGGTGTCCCTAATAAAACGCAGTAAGCCCTATGTTAATCCCGTGGACTGTATGGGGATGGAGAACACTCAAAAAAAAGGGGCTGTTTCTCTGACCGCTATAAAAAAACCAAAATCAAAATTAGTCGTGGCACAATAGTTAACACACCTAATCAGACACTTTCCTTTGCATTAAATAAAGATTCAATGTTCTTTCGGATTATGGAAGACAACCGATTGGAGAATCTATGGCACACTTTTGCTTCTCTTTTTTTGTATTCCTTTGGCACTTTTCCTGGTCCCAAGTTAAAGACAAATAAAATATTGTATATTTTTTTTTATTTCAACAACACTTATGGTTGCGTTTCGTTTCTTTTTTTTTGTTTTTTTTTTTTTTTCTTTAAATAAAAATCTTATTTAAAATTTAACTTCTTTTTCTTTTTACTTATTTGTTCACATTTGTTCATTTGTTCCACAGTATAAGATTTGTTTGTTTCATGTTAGTGTTTATCTTTTATTTTTTTTAATGTTGAAAATTGGTTCTACACTTTTAATTAGTCAAATAAGAATGATTAAAAAGTCTCAACTGATACATTGAAGAAGCCTAAATTAATTAGGTTATAGAATAATGTTATTAAATTCCAAAGCTTTCCTTAAATTACAGTACAATGTTATTACAAAAACATAAAAGCTTAAATTAATATTGTAGCGCCCTCTGTTGGCGGCTAGATTTCTTCAATTGATCACTGAGATGGGACTTTGCTATCTTTGGACATAAACATTCCGCCACCCTTGCAGTACTGCAATCAAGATAGAAATGGCTCCAACGATAACGCTATAGGGAAGGAAATCTAAGAACCAAAAAAAAAAAAAAACTATTATGTAAATTCAAATTTGCTTAGGTTTATTTTTCCAAAATTTCCGTTAAATCAAGAAATTAAAACTAAATTTATATCAGCTCCGAATCCTAAGACTCCAATGAGGTATCCGTCCGCTGCATTAAAAAAATATAAGGAAATTAAAAAACTATAAAGAAAAGGTGTATTTAATAAGTATCATGGTTCAAGGCGATATATATGCCATACTTATTTATTTACAAGGAA
>CAKMJM010000073.1:0-19140 GCA_927399465.1 Sarcophaga caerulescens
AGAATAGAATAGAATAGAATAGAATAGAATAGAATAGAATAGAATAGAATAGAATATAGAATAGAATAGAATAGAATAGAATAGAATAGAATAGAATAGAATAGAATAGAAAATAGAATAGAATAGAATAGAATAGAATAGAATAGAATAGAATAGAATAGAATAGAATAGAATAGAATAGAATAGAATAGAATAGAATAGAATAGAATAGAATAGAATAGAATAGAATAGAATAGAATAGAATAGAATAGAATAGAATAGAATAGAATAGAATAGAATAGAATAGAATAGAATAGAATAGAATAGAATAGAATAGAATAGAATAGAATAGAATAGAATAGAATAGAATAGAATAGAATAGAATAGAATAGAATAGAATAGAATAGAATAAAAATAGAATAGAATAGAATAGAATAGAATAGAATAGAATAGAATAGAATAGAATAGAATAGAATAGAATAGAATAGAATAGAATAGAATAGAATAGAATAGAATAGAATAGAATAGAATAGAATAGAATAGAATAGAATAGAATAGAATAGAATAGAATAGAATAGAATAGAATAGATAGAATAGAATAGAATAGAATAGAATAGAATAGAATAGAATAGAATAGAATAGAATAGAATAGAATAGAATAGAATAGAATAGAATAGAATAGAATAGAATAGATAGAATAGAATAGAATAGAATAGAATAGAATAGAATAGAATAGAATAGAATAGAATAGAATAGAATAGAATAGAATAGAATAGAATAGAATAGAATAGAATAGAATAGAATAGAATAGAATAGAATAGAATAGAATAGAATAGAATAGAATAGAATAGAATAGAATAGAATAGAATAGAATAGAATAGAATAGAATAGAATAGAATAGAATAGAATAGAATAGAATAGAATAGAATAGAATAGAATAGAATAGAATAGAATAGAATAGAATAGAATAGAATAGAATAGAATAGAATAGAATAGAATAGAATAGAATAGAATAGAAATAGAATAGAATAGAATAGAATAGAATAGAATAGAATAGAATAGAATAGAATAGAATAGAATAGAATAGAATAGAATAGAATAGAATAGAATAGAATAGATAGAATAGAATAGAATAGAATAGAATAGAATAGAATAGAATAGAATAGAAATAGAATAGAACAGAATAGAATAGAATAGAATAGAATAGAATAGAATAGAATAGAATAGAATAGAATAGAATAGAATAGAATAGAATAGAATAGAATAGAATAGAATAGAATAGAATAGAATAGAATAGAATAGAATAGAATAGAATAGAATAGAATAGAATAGAATAGAATAGAATAGAATAGAATAGAATAGAATAGAATAGAATAGAATAGATAGAATAGAATAGAATAGAATAGAATAGAATAGAATAGAATAGAATAGAATAGAATAGAATAGAATAGAATAGAATAGAATAGAATAGAATAGAATAGAATAGAATAGAATAGAATAGAATAGAATAGAAAGATAGAATAGAATAGAATAGAATAGAATAGAATAGAATAGAATAGAATAGAATAGAATAGAATAGAATAGAATAGAATAGAATAGAATAGAATAGAATAGAATAGAATAGAATAGAATAGAATAGAATAGAATAGAATAGAATAGAATAGAATAGAATAGAATAGAATAGAATAGAATAGAATAGAATAGAATAGAATAGAATAGAATAGAATAGAATAGAATAGAATAGAATAGAAATAGAATAGAATAGAATAGAATAGAATAGAATAGAATAGAATAGAATAGAATAGAATAGAATAGAATAGAATAGAATAGAATAGAATAGAATAGAATAGAATAGAATAGAATAGAATAGAATAGAATAGAATAGAATAGAATAGAATAGAATAGAATAGAATAGAATAGAATAGAATAGAATAGAATAGAATAGAATAGAATAGAATAGAATAGAATAGAATAGAATAGAATAGAATAGAATAGAATAGAATAGAATAGAATAGAATAGAATAGAATAGAATAGAATAGAATAGAATAGAATAGAATAGAATAGATAGAATAGAATAGAATAGAATAGAATAGAATAGAATAGAATAGAAATAGAATAGAATAGAATAGAATAGAATAGAATAGAATAGAATAGAATAGAATAGAATAGAATAGAATAGGAATAGAATAGAATAGAATAGAATAGAATAGAATAGAATAGAATAGAATAGAATAGAATAGAATAGAATAGAATAGAATAGAATAGAATAGAATAGAATAGAATAGAATAGAATAGAATAGAATAGAATAGAATAGAATAGAATAGAATAGAATAGAATAGAATAGAATAGAATAGAATAGAATAGAATAGAATAGAATAGAATAGAATAGAATAGAATAGAATAGAATAGAATAGAATAGAATAGAATAGAATAGAATAGAATAGAATAGAATAGAATAGAATAGAATAGATAGAATAGAATAGAATAGAATAGAATAGAATAGAATAGAATAGAATAGAATAGAATAGAATAGAATAGAATAGAATAGAATAGAATAGAATAGAATAGAATAGAATAGAATAGAATAGAATAGAATAGAATAGAATAGAATAGAATAGAATAGAATAGAATAGAATAGAATAGAATAGAATAGAATAGAATAGAATAGAATAGAATAGAATAGAATAGAATAGAATAGAATAGAATAGAATAGAATAGAATAGAATAGAATAGAATAGAATAGAATAGAATAGAATAGAATAGAATAGAATAGAATAGAATAGAATAGAATAGAATAGAATAGAATAGAATAGAATAGAATAGAATAGAATAGAATAGAATAGAATAGAATAGAATAGAATAGAATAGAATAGAATAGAATAGAATAGAATAGAATAGAATAGAATAGAATAGAATAGAATAGAATAGAATAGAAATAGAATAGAATAGAATAGAATAGAATAGAATAGAATAGAATAGAATAGAATAGAATAGAATAGAATAGAATAGAATAGAATAGAATAGAATAGAATAGAATAGAATAGAATAGAATAGAAGAATAGAATAGAATAGAATAGAATAGAATAGAATAGAATAGAATAGAATAGAATAGAATAGAATAGAATAGAATAGAATAGAATAGAATAGAATAGAATAGAATAGAATAGAATAGAATAGAATAGAATAGAATAGAATAGAATAGAATAGAATAGAATAGAATAGAATAGAATAGAATAGAATAGAATAGAATAGAATAGAATAGAATAGAATAGAATAGAATAGAATAGAATAGAATAGAATAGAATAGAATAGAATAGAATAGAATAGAATAGAATAGAATAGAATAGAATAGAATAGAATAGAATAGAATAGAATAGAATAGAATAGAATAGAATAGAATAGAATAGAATAGAATAGAATAGAATAGAATAGAATAGAATAGAATAGAATAGAATAGAATAGAATAGAATAGAATAGAATAGAATAGAATAGAATAGAATAGAATAGAATAGAATAGAATAGAATAGAATAGAATAGAATAGAATAGAATAGAATAGAATAGAATAGAATAGAATAGAATAGAATAGAATAGAATAGAATCGAATAGAATAGAATAGAATAGAATAGAATAGAATAGAATAGAATAGAATAGAATAGAATAGAATAGAATAGAATAGAATAGAATAGAATAGAATAGAATAGAATAGAATAGAATAGAATAGAATAGAATAGAATAGAATAGAATAGAATAGAATAGAATAGAATAGAATAGAATAGAATAGAATAGAATAGAATAGAATAGAATAGAATAGAATAGAATAGAATAGAATAGAATAGAATAATAGAATAGAATAGAATAGAATAGAATAGAATAGAATAGAATAGAATAGAATAGAATAGAATAGAATAGAATAGAATAGAATAGAATAGAATAGAATAGAATAGAATAGAATAGAATAGAATAGAATAGAATAGAATAGAATAGAATAGAATAGAATAGAATAGAATAGAATAGAATAGAATAGAATAGAATAGAATAGAATAGAATAGAATAGAATAGAATAGAATAGAATAGAATAGAATAGAATAGAATAGAATAGAATAGAATAGAATAGAATAGAATAGAATAGAATAGAATAGAATAGAATAGAATAGAATAGAATAGAATAGAATAGAATAGAATAGAATAGAATAGAATAGAATAGAATAGAATAGAATAGAATAGAATAGAATAGAATAGAATAGAATAGAATAGAATAGAATAGAATAGAATAGAATAGAATAGAATAGAATAGAATAGAATAGAATAGAATAGAATAGAATAGAATAGAATAGAATAGAATAGAATAGAATAGAATAGAATAGAATAGAATAGAATAGAATAGAATAGAATAGAATAGAATAGAATAGAATAGAATACAATAGAATAGAATAGAATAGAATAGAATAGAATAGAATAGAATAGAATAGAATAGAATAGAATAGAATAGAATAGAATAGAATAGAATAGAATAGAATAGAATAGAATAGAATAGAATAGAATAGAATAGAATAGAATAGAATAGAATAGAATAGAATAGAATAGAATAGAATAGAATAGAATAGAATAGAATAGAATAGAATAGAATAGAATAGAATAGAATAGAATAGAATAGAATAGAATAGAATAGAATAGAATAGAATAGAATAGAATAGAATAGAATAGAATAGAATAGAATAGAATAGAATAGAATAGAATAGAATAGAATAGAATAGAATAGAATAGAATAGAATAGAATAGAATAGAATAGAATAGAATAGAATAGAATAGAATAGAATAGAATAGAATAGAATAGAATAGAATAGAATAGAATAGAATAGAATAGAATAGAATAGAATAGAATAGAATAGAATAGAATAGAATAGAATAGAATAGAATAGAATAGAATAGAATAGAATAGAATAGAATAGAATAGAATAGAATAGAATAGAATAGAATAGAATAGAATAGAATAGAATAGAATAGAATAGAATAGAATAGAATAGAATAGAATAGAATAGAATAGAATAGAATAGAATAGAATAGAATAGAATAGAATAGAATAGAATAGAATAGAATAGAATAGAATAGAATAGAATAGAATAGAATAGAATAGAATAGAATAGAATAGAATAGAATAGAATAGAATAGAATAGAATAGAATAGAATAGAATAGAATAGAATAGAATAGAATAGAATAGAATAGAATAGAATAGAATAGAATAGAATAGAATAGAATAGAATAGAATAGAATAGAATAGAATAGAATAGAATAGAATAGAATAGAATAGAATAGAATAGAATAGAATAGAATAGAATAGAATAGAATAGAATAGAATAGAATAGAATAGAATAGAATAGAATAGAATAGAATAGAATAGAATAGAATAGAATAGAATAGAATAGAATAGAATAGAATAGAATAGAATAGAATAGAATAGAATAGAATAGAATAGAATAGAATAGAATAGAATAGAATAGAATAGAATAGAATAGAATAGAATAGAATAGAATAGAATAGAATAGAATAGAATAGAATAGAATAGAATAGAATAGAATAGAATAGAATAGAATAGAATAGAATAGAATAGAATAGAATAGAATAGAATAGAATAGAATAGAATAGAATAGAATAGAATAGAATAGAATAGAATAGAATAGAATAGAATAGAATAGAATAGAATAGAATAGAATAGAATAGAATAGAATAGAATAGAATAGAATAGAATAGAATAGAATAGAATAGAATAGAATAGAATAGAATAGAATAGAATAGAATAGAATAGAATAGAATAGAATAGAATAGAATAGAATAGAATAGAATAGAATAGAATAGAATAGAATAGAATAGAATAGAATAGAATAGAATAGAATAGAATAGAACAGAATAGAATAGAATAGAATAGAATAGAATAGAATAGAATAGAATAGAATAGAATAGAATAGAATAGAATAGAATAGAATAGAATAGAATAGAATAGAATAGAATAGAATAGAATAGAATAGAATAGAATAGAATAGAATAGAATAGAATAGAATAGAATAGAACAGAATAGAATAGAATAGAATAGAATAGAATAGAATAGAATAGAATAGAATAGAATAGAATAGAATAGAATAGAATAGAATAGAATAGAATAGAATAGAATAGAATAGAATAGAATAGAATAGAATAGAATAGAATAGAATAGAATAGAATAGAATAGAATAGAATAGAATAGAATAGAATAGAATAGAATAGAATAGAATAGAATAGAATAGAATAGAATAGAATAGAATAGAATAGAATAGAATAGAATAGAATAGAATAGAATAGAATAGAATAGAATAGAATCGAATAGAATAGAATAGAATAGAATAGAATAGAATAGAATAGAATAGAATAGAATAGAATAGAATAGAATAGAATAGAATAGAATAGAATAGAATAGAATAGAATAGAATAGAATAGAATAGAATAGAATAGAATAGAATAGAATAGAATAGAATAGAATAGAATAGAATAGAATAGAATAGAATAGAATAGAATAGAATAGAATAGAATAGAATAGAATAGAATAGAATAGAATAGAATAGAATAGAATAGAATAGAATAGAATAGAATAGAATAGAATAGAATAGAATAGAATAGAATAGAATAGAATAGAATAGAATAGAATAGAATAGAATAGAATAGAATAGAATAGAATAGAATAGAATAGAATAGAATAGAATAGAATAGAATAGAATAGAATAGAATAGAATAGAATAGAATAGAATAGAATAGAATAGAATAGAATAGAATAGAATAGAATAGAATAGAATAGAATAGAATAGAATAGAATAGAATAGAATAGAATAGAATAGAATAGAATAGAATAGAATAGAATAGAATAGAATAGAATAGAATAGAATACAATAGAATAGAATAGAATAGAATAGAATAGAATAGAATAGAATAGAATAGAATAGAATAGAATAGAATAGAATAGAATAGAATAGAATAGAATAGAATAGAATAGAATAGAATAGAATAGAATAGAATAGAATAGAATAGAATAGAATAGAATAGAATAGAATAGAATAGAATAGAATAGAATAGAATAGAATAGAATAGAATAGAATAGAATAGAATAGAATAGAATAGAATAGAATAGAATAGAATAGAATAGAATAGAATAGAATAGAATAGAATAGAATAGAATAGAATAGAATAGAATAGAATAGAATAGAATAGAATAGAATAGAATAGAATAGAATAGAATAGAATAGAATAGAATAGAATAGAATAGAATAGAATAGAATAGAATAGAATAGAATAGAATAGAATAGAATAGAATAGAATAGAATAGAATAGAATAGAATAGAATAGAATAGAATAGAATAGAATAGAATAGAATAGAATAGAATAGAATAGAATAGAATAGAATAGAATAGAATAGAATAGAATAGAATAGAATAGAATAGAATAGAATAGAATAGAATAGAATAGAATAGAATAGAATAGAATAGAATAGAATAGAATAGAATAGAATAGAATAGAATAGAATAGAATAGAATAGAATAGAATAGAATAGAATAGAATAGAATAGAATAGAATAGAATAGAATAGAATAGAATAGAATAGAATAGAATAGAATAGAATAGAATAGAATAGAATAGAATAGAATAGAATAGAATAGAATAGAATAGAATAGAATAGAATAGAATAGAATAGAATAGAATAGAATAGAATAGAATAGAATAGAATAGAATAGAATAGAATAGAATAGAATAGAATAGAATAGAATAGAATAGAATAGAATAGAATAGAATAGAATAGAATAGAATAGAATAGAATAGAATAGAATAGAATAGAATAGAATAGAATAGAATAGAATAGAATAGAATAGAATAGAATAGAATAGAATAGAATAGAATAGAATAGAATAGAATAGAATAGAATAGAATAGAATAGAATAGAATAGAATAGAATAGAATAGAATAGAATAGAATAGAATAGAATAGAATAGAATAGAATAGAATAGAATAGAATAGAATAGAATAGAATAGAATAGAATAGAATAGAATAGAATAGAATAGAATAGAATAGAATAGAATAGAATAGAATAGAATAGAATAGAATAGAATAGAATAGAATAGAATAGAATAGAATAGAATAGAATAGAATAGAATAGAATAGAATAGAATAGAATAGAATAGAATAGAATAGAATAGAATAGAATAGAATAGAATAGAATAGAATAGAATAGAATAGAATAGAATAGAATAGAATAGAATAGAATAGAATAGAATAGAATAGAATAGAATAGAATAGAATAGAATAGAATAGAATAGAATAGAATAGAATAGAATAGAATAGAATAGAATAGAATAGAATAGAATAGAATAGAATAGAATAGAATACAATAGAATAGAATAGAATAGAATAGAATAGAATAGAATAGAATAGAATAGAATAGAATAGAATAGAATAGAATAGAATAGAATAGAATAGAATAGAATAGAATAGAATAGAATAGAATAGAATAGAATAGAATAGAATAGAATAGAATAGAATAGAATAGAATAGAATAGAATAGAATAGAATAGAATAGAATAGAATAGAATAGAATAGAATAGAATAGAATAGAATAGAATAGAATAGAATAGAATAGAATAGAATAGAATAGAATAGAATAGAATAGAATAGAATAGAATAGAATAGAATAGAATAGAATAGAATAGAATAGAATAGAATAGAATAGAATAGAATAGAATAGAATAGAATAGAATAGAATAGAATAGAATAGAATAGAATAGAATAGAATAGAATAGAATAGAATAGAATAGAATAGAATAGAATAGAATAGAATAGAATAGAATAGAATAGAATAGAATAGAATAGAATAGAATAGAATAGAATAGAATAGAATAGAATAGAATAGAATAGAATAGAATAGAATAGAATAGAATAGAATAGAATAGAATAGAATAGAATAGAATAGAATAGAATAGAATAGAATAGAATAGAATAGAATAGAATAGAATAGAATAGAATAGAATAGAATAGAATAGAATAGAATAGAATAGAATAGAATAGAATAGAATAGAATAGAATAGAATAGAATAGAATAGAATAGAATAGAATAGAATAGAATAGAATAGAATAGAATAGAATAGAATAGAATAGAATAGAATAGAATAGAATAGAATAGAATAGAATAGAATAGAATAGAATAGAATAGAATAGAATAGAATAGAATAGAATAGAATAGAATAGAATAGAATAGAATAGAATAGAATAGAATAGAATAGAATAGAATAGAATAGAATAGAATAGAATAGAATAGAATAGAATAGAATAGAATAGAATAGAATAGAATAGAATAGAATAGAATAGAATAGAATAGAATAGAATAGAATAGAATAGAATAGAATAGAATAGAATAGAATAGAATAGAATAGAATAGAATAGAATAGAATAGAATAGAATAGAATAGAATAGAATAGAATAGAATAGAATAGAATAGAATAGAATAGAATAGAATAGAATAGAATAGAATAGAATAGAATAGAATAGAATAGAATAGAATAGAATAGAATAGAATAGAATAGAATAGAATAGAATAGAATAGAATAGAATAGAATAGAATAGAATAGAATAGAATAGAATAGAATAGAATAGAATAGAATAGAATAGAATAGAATAGAATAGAATAGAATAGAATAGAATAGAATAGAATAGAATAGAATAGAATAGAATAGAATAGAATAGAATAGAATAGAATAGAATAGAATAGAATAGAATAGAATAGAATAGAATAGAATAGAATAGAATAGAATAGAATAGAATAGAATAGAATAGAATAGAATAGAATAGAATAGAATAGAATAGAATAGAATAGAATAGAATAGAATAGAATAGAATAGAATAGAATAGAATAGAATAGAATAGAATAGAATAGAATAGAATAGAATAGAATAGAATAGAATAGAATAGAATAGAATAGAATAGAATAGAATAGAATAGAATAGAATAGAATAGAATAGAATAGAATAGAATAGAATAGAATAGAATAGAATAGAATAGAATAGAATAGAATAGAATAGAATAGAATAGAATAGAATAGAATAGAATAGAATAGAATAGAATAGAATAGAATAGAATAGAATAGAATAGAATAGAATAGAATAGAATAGAATAGAATAGAATAGAATAGAATAGAATAGAATAGAATAGAATAGAATAGAATAGAATAGAATAGAATAGAATAGAATAGAATAGAATAGAATAGAATAGAATAGAATAGAATAGAATAGAATAGAATAGAATCGAATAGAATAGAATAGAATAGAATAGAATAGAATAGAATAGAATAGAATAGAATAGAATAGAATAGAATAGAATAGAATAGAATAGAATAGAATAGAATAGAATAGAATAGAATAGAATAGAATAGAATAGAATAGAATAGAATAGAATAGAATAGAATAGAATAGAATAGAATAGAATAGAATAGAATAGAATAGAATAGAATAGAATAGAATAGAATAGAATAGAATAGAATAGAATAGAATAGAATAGAATAGAATAGAATAGAATAGAATAGAATAGAATAGAATAGAATAGAATAGAATAGAATAGAATAGAATAGAATAGAATAGAATAGAATAGAATAGAATAGAATAGAATAGAATAGAATAGAATAGAATAGAATAGAATAGAATAGAATAGAATAGAATAGAATAGAATAGAATAGAATAGAATAGAATAGAATAGAATAGAATAGAATAGAATAGAATAGAATAGAATAGAATAGAATAGAATAGAATAGAATAGAATAGAATAGAATAGAATAGAATAGAATAGAATAGAATAGAATAGAATAGAATAGAATAGAATAGAATAGAATAGAATAGAATAGAATAGAATAGAATAGAATAGAATAGAATAGAATAGAATAGAATAGAATAGAATAGAATAGAATAGAATAGAATAGAATAGAATAGAATAGAATAGAATAGAATAGAATAGAATAGAATAGAATAGAAGTAGTATGTTTATGGCGTTTCTAGGGCACTTTTTCCATACAAATTTAGGATCATGCCTACGCTACAGTCGGTCATATTAGCTTGTTGATAGGTTTGTAACATGTAATGTATTTGACAGTTTTTTTTTCTATACAAGATCTACACCTGCATGATAGATTTAAGGGTTAGTTGGTTGTGTGGTTGTTTTTACTTGTATTGCTTTTCGAATGATTGGACGGACAGAATGTGTGCGTTCACGTTTCCTTGCGATATAGGGTACCGTAAACTCATGTTGCTGAATTATACAATGTTATGCTTTTGTTTATTCTTATTTTATCTTCTTGTGTAATTTAATGTTGAAGAAATAGAAATATAGTTGTATGTGTTGTTGTATTTTTGTGTTAGAAGGATCTTTAATTTTAAACTGATAAGAAACTCTTGTCACGTGTTGGCGTTTCTGGCTCACTTTTTCCATACAAAATTTGGTGCATGCCTACGCTACAGTCGGTCATATTAGCTTGTTGATAGGTTTGTAACATGTAATGTATTTGACAGTTTTTTTCTATACAAGATGTACACCTGCATGATAGTTTTAAGGGTTAGTTGGTTGTGTGGTTGTTTTTACTTGTATTGCTTTTCGAATGATTGGACGGACAGAATGTGTGTGTTCACGTTTCCTTGCGATATAGGGTACCGTAAACTCATGTTGCCGACTTGTGCAATGTTATGCTTTTGTTTATTCTTATTTTATTTTCTTGTCTGATTTAATGTTGGAGAAATAGAAAAGGTACACCTGTGTGATAGTGATCGTGTGATCGTTTTCTTGGGATAATAAAATCTTGTCACGTATTGGTCATAGTCAAATGTAGAAGAAATAGAAAAGGGATGTACGTGTTGTTGTTGTTGTTGTATTTTTGTGTTAGAAGGATCTTTAATTTTAAACTGATAAGAAAGGGTAGGTTGGTTGTGTGGTTGTTTTTTTTATTTTTTGTGTAATTTAATGTTGGCGAAATAGAAAAGGGATCATGCCTGCTTCTTCTTGTTCCTTTTACTTGTATTGTTTTGTATTGCTTTTCGAATGATTGGACGGACAGAATGAGTGCGTGCACGTTTCCTTGTGATATAGGGTACCGTAAACTCATGTTGTCGACTTATACAATGTTATGCTTTTGTGTATTCTTATTTTTTTGTACACCTAAATAGAAATATAGTTGCATGTGGTTTTGTTTTTTTTTTGTGTTAGAAGGATCTTTAATTTTAAAATATCCAACTGTATTGCACGATCATGGTCAAATGCCGTAAACAAACAGTGCGAGTCCTTATCAGATTTGTTTTCTTAATAATTAGTTCAAAAAGAATGTTTTTATAAGGTAATCAATTTATAAAACACTTGACAAAGAATTTTGGATGTGGTTTATTTTATTAATTTTTTTTGTACACCTAAATGGAAATATAGTTACACGTGTTGTTGTTGTTTTTTTGCACTATAAGGATCTTTAATTTTAAAATATCCAACTGTATTGCACGATCATGGTCAAATGTGGGATAACCACACTGTTGCTGAAAACAATAACAATGGGAGGTCAAATGTGGGATATCTGTTTTTATGTATTTTTTTTGTGTATTTACTCTCCATTACTTCTAAAATGTATTACCCCTTTACCTACATTCCAGAGTATAAATTGTCTTGTTTTAAGAATTTAGAACTCATTCTTATTTTAAAAATAACTACAACTGCCAATTGAAACTGGTTGACGAATACAATCTCTGGATGGACGAAAAGTTCCAGGATGAACTTTTAAGAGCTAAGGCGTTCCTATTAAATTTAAAGTCGAGTAAATGCTTCAAACCACTTTTTGAAGCATTACTCGTAAAATATGTATTAAAAAAATGCTACATATTTTAATGGAGGGGCGATTTAATTGATGTCTTCCCTGAAGAAGATAGGATAGTTCCTGTTGGGGAAATATTAAATTTGTCGAGGATGGTGTTGATAATAAGATATAGATAATAAGAAATATTATATATTATTTAAATCTTTCACGGGATGTGATATAGAATAAAAAAAAATAAAGATAATTAAAAATTAAAAAAATGTGTTTTTATTTGTTGAGGGATTTCTATTTTTCAGTTTTTTTTCAGGTTTTAAATAAATAAAATATATAATAAATCGTCTTGATTTCAGATTAAAAAAAAGGTCTTTTTATTGTTGAGGATTTCTTTTTTTCAGTTTTTTTTTTATTTTTTCATGTTTTAAATAAATAAAATTATATAATAGATTAATTAAAAGAAATTAGTTTTTTTATTTTATTTAACTAAACAAAGATTTCAGATGTGGTTAAGATTTTTCTTCATTTATTATACAATTTCTTCGTTTGCATTTATTGAAGATTACAATTTATTGAAAACACAATTTTTACATTTAGTAAGATTATAAAAATTAATTATATTTTTAGCTTCATTTTCAGCTTGATATAGTCTATGTTTATAAAATATACAGGGGCAGGTGTCAGGACCGCATGTGCTGTTTTCGTTCGACCATACGCAATCCTCGAAATGTTCACCATGCCTATTTTTTATTCTTTTCAGGTTGTCTACATACTCCAGTTGTGTTTGTATGTTGATGAGTTTCGTTTTATCTGCATCAGAAATCATGTGCGAGAATAATTTTAAAAAGTTGTATATTTCCTTTAAAATCATTGTTAATCTACTACTACTGCATGCTCATGTGTAGAGTTTGTAATAACCTTTTATGTTGATGGTTTTAATATTTATATGATTTGAAGATCGCTCGTAAAGATAACCCCTCCCGTTTTGGAGTTATTTATTTCAGCAATGGTATCTATATCCCTCTTGTGTTCAGGATCGTACTGAAAACAGTAGATGTTAAGTTTTCGATATATATATATAGATTTTAACTTCTTCTATTATTTAAACACCCCTAAAATGTTAGAGATGTTTACCATATTTTCTTATATCTAAATCTGTTAATGGGCGCTCAGGTAGGTTATCTAGTAGTTTTTTGGAGCTGGACTATAGTAGAGACCATATCCAGTTTTATATGGTTTGAGATATAACCCTTTACCCATTGCAATTGATTCCATATATCTATTGTGACGGTTAGCTTCCGCCAATTGTTCTTTTCCATTTTTGATAGCATTTACTGCTTTGACAATAGCGGATCCTCCACTTGCTAAACCACCAAACGCTGACAATGCTGTAGAATAGAATAGAATAGAATAGAATAGAATAGAATAGAATAGAATAGAATAGAATAGAATAGAATAGAATAGAATAGAATAGAATAGAATAGAATAGAATAGAATAGAATAGAATAGAATAGAATAGAATAGAATAGAATAGAATAGAATAGAATAGAATAGAATAGAATAGAATAGAATAGAATAGAATAGAATAGAATAGAATAGAATAGAATAGAATAGAATAGAATAGAATAGAATAGAATAGAATAGAATAGAATAGAATAGAATAGAATAGAATAGAATAGAATAGAATAGAATAGAATAGAATAGAATAGAATAGAATAGAATAGAATAGAATAGAATAGAATAGAATAGAATAGAATAGAATAGAATAGAATAGAATAGAATAGAATAGAATAGAATAGAATAGAATAGAATAGAATAGAATAGAATAGAATAGAATAGAATAGAATAGAATAGAATAGAATAGAATAGAATAGAATAGAATAGAATAGAATAGAATAGAATAGAATAGAATAGAATAGAATAGAATAGAATAGAATAGAATAGAATAGAATAGAATAGAATAGAATAGAATAGAATAGAATAGAATAGAATAGAATAGAATAGAATAGAATAGAATAGAATAGAATAGAATAGAATAGAATAGAATAGAATAGAATAGAATAGAATAGAATAGAATAGAATAGAATAGAATAGAATAGAATAGAATAGAATAGAATAGAATAGAATAGAATAGAATAGAATAGAATAGAATAGAATAGAATAGAATAGAATAGAATAGAATAGAATAGAATAGAATAGAATAGAATAGAATAGAATAGAATAGAATAGAATAGAATAGAATAGAATAGAATAGAATAGAATAGAATAGAATAGAATAGAATAGAATAGAATAGAATAGAATAGAATAGAATAGAATAGAATAGAATAGAATAGAATAGAATAGAATAGAATAGAATAGAATAGAATAGAATAGAATAGAATAGAATAGAATAGAATAGAATAGAATAGAATAGAATAGAATAGAATACAATAGAATAGAATAGAATAGAATAGAATAGAATAGAATAGAATAGAATAGAATAGAATAGAATAGAATAGAATAGAATAGAATAGAATAGAATAGAATAGAATAGAATAGAATAGAATAGAATAGAATAGAATAGAATAGAATAGAATAGAATAGAATAGAATAGAATAGAATAGAATAGAATAGAATAGAATAGAATAGAATAGAATAGAATAGAATAGAATAGAATAGAATAGAATAGAATAGAATAGAATAGAATAGAATAGAATAGAATAGAATAGAATAGAATAGAATAGAATAGAATAGAATAGAATAGAATAGAATAGAATAGAATAGAATAGAATAGAATAGAATAGAATAGAATAGAATAGAATAGAATAGAATAGAATAGAATAGAATAGAATAGAATAGAATAGAATAGAATAGAATAGAATAGAATAGAATAGAATAGAATAGAATAGAATAGAATAGAATAGAATAGAATAGAATAGAATAGAATAGAATAGAATAGAATAGAATAGAATAGCATAGAATAGAATAGAATAGAATAGAATAGAATAGAATAGAATAGAATAGAATAGAATAGAATAGAATAGAATAGAATAGAATAGAATAGAATAGAATAGAATAGAATAGAATAGAATAGAATAGAATAGAATAGAATAGAATAGAATAGAATAGAATAGAATAGAATAGAATAGAATAGAATAGAATAGAATAGAATAGAATAGAATAGAATAGAATAGAATAGAATAGAATAGAATAGAATAGAATAGAATAGAATAGAATAGAATAGAATAGAATAGAATAGAATAGAATAGAATAGAATAGAATAGAATAGAATAGAATAGAATAGAATAGAATAGAATAGAATAGAATAGAATAGAATAGAATAGAATAGAATAGAATAGAATAGAATAGAATAGAATAGAATAGAATAGAATAGAATAGAATAGAATAGAATAGAATAGAATAGAATAGAATAGAATAGAATAGAATAGAATAGAATAGAATAGAATAGAATAGAATAGAATAGAATAGAATAGAATAGAATAGAATAGAATAGAATAGAATAGAATAGAATAGAATAGAATAGAATAGAATAGAATAGAATAGAATAGAATAGAATAGAATAGAATAGAATAGAATAGAATAGAATAGAATAGAATAGAATAGAATAGAATAGAATAGAATAGAATAGAATAGAATAGAATAGAATAGAATAGAATAGAATAGAATAGAATAGAATAGAATAGAATAGAATAGAATAGAATAGAATAGAATAGAATAGAATAGAATAGAATAGAATAGAATAGAATAGAATAGAATAGAATAGAATAGAATAGAATAGAATAGAATAGAATAGAATAGAATAGAATAGAATAGAATAGAATAGAATAGAATAGAATAGAATAGAATAGAATAGAATAGAATAGAATAGAATAGAATAGAATAGAATAGAATAGAATAGAATAGAATAGAATAGAATAGAATAGAATAGAATAGAATAGAATAGAATAGAATAGAATAGAATAGAATAGAATAGAATAGAATAGAATAGAATAGAATAGCATAGAATAGAATAGAATAGAATAGAATAGAATAGAATAGAATAGAATAGAATAGAATAGAATAGAATAGAATAGAATAGAATAGAATAGAATAGAATAGAATAGAATAGAATAGAATAGAATAGAATAGAATAGAATAGAATAGAATAGAATAGAATAGAATAGAATAGAATAGAATAGAATAGAATAGAATAGAATAGAATAGAATAGAATAGAATAGAATAGAATAGAATAGAATAGAATAGAATAGAATAGAATAGAATAGAATAGAATAGAATAGAATAGAATAGAATAGAATAGAATAGAATAGAATAGAATAGAATAGAATAGAATAGAATAGAATAGAATAGAATAGAATAGAATAGAATAGAATAGAATAGAATAGAATAGAATAGAATAGAATAGAATAGAATAGAATAGAATAGAATAGAATAGAATAGAATAGAATAGAATAGAATAGAATAGAATAGAATAGAATAGAATAGAATAGAATAGAATAGAATAGAATAGAATAGAATAGAATAGAATAGAATAGAATAGAATAGAATAGAATAGAATAGAATAGAATAGAATAGAATAGAATAGAATAGAATAGAATAGAATAGAATAGAATAGAATAGAATAGAATAGAATAGAATAGAATAGAATAGAATAGAATAGAATAGAATAGAATAGAATAGAATAGAATAGAATAGAATAGAATAGAATAGAATAGAATAGAATAGAATAGAATAGAATAGAATAGAATAGAATAGAATAGAATAGAATAGAATAGAATAGAATAGAATAGAATAGAATAGAATAGAATAGAATAGAATAGAATAGAATAGAATAGAATAGAATAGAATAGAATAGAATAGAATAGAATAGAATAGAATAGAATAGAATAGAATAGAATAGAATAGAATAGAATAGAATAGAATAGAATAGAATAGAATAGAATAGAATAGAATAGAATAGAATAGAATAGAATAGAATAGAATAGAATAGAATAGAATAGAATAGAATAGAATAGAATAGAATAGAATAGAATAGAATAGAATAGAATAGAATAGAATAGAATAGAATAGAATAGAATAGAATAGAATAGAATAGAATAGAATAGAATAGAATAGAATAGAATAGAATAGAATAGAATAGAATAGAATAGAATAGAATAGAATAGAATAGAATAGAATAGAATAGAATAGAATAGAATAGAATAGAATAGAATAGAATAGAATAGAATAGAATAGAATAGAATAGAATAGAATAGAATAGAATAGAATAGAATAGAATAGAATAGAATAGAATAGAATAGAATAGAATAGAATAGAATAGAATAGAATAGAATAGAATAGAATAGAATAGAATAGAATAGAATAGAATAGAATAGAATAGAATAGAATAGAATAGAATAGAATAGAATAGAATAGAATAGAATAGAATAGAATAGAATAGAATAGAATAGAATAGAATAGAATAGAATAGAATAGAATAGAATAGAATAGAATAGAATAGAATAGAATAGAATAGAATAGAATAGAATAGAATAGAATAGAATAGAATAGAATAGAATAGAATAGAATAGAATAGAATAGAATAGAATAGAATAGAATAGAATAGAATAGAATAGAATAGAATAGAATAGAATAGAATAGAATAGAATAGAATAGAATAGAATAGAATAGAATAGAATAGAATAGAATAGAATAGAATAGAATAGAATAGAATAGAATAGAATAGAATAGAATAGAATAGAATAGAATAGAATAGAATAGAATAGAATAGAATAGAATAGAATAGAATAGAATAGAATAGAATAGAATAGAATAGAATAGAATAGAATAGAATAGAATAGAATAGAATAGAATAGAATAGAATAGAATAGAATAGAATAGAATAGAATAGAATAGAATAGAATAGAATAGAATAGAATAGAATAGAATAGAATAGAATAGAATAGAATAGAATAGAATAGAATAGAATAGAATAGAATAGAATAGAATAGAATAGAATAGAATAGAATAGAATAGAATAGAATAGAATAGAATAGAATAGAATAGAATAGAATAGAATAGAATAGAATAGAATAGAATAGAATAGAATAGAATAGAATAGAATAGAATAGAATAGAATAGAATAGAATAGAATAGAATAGAATAGAATAGAATAGAATAGAATAGAATAGAATAGAATAGAATAGAATAGAATAGAATAGAATAGAATAGAATAGAATAGAATAGAATAGAATAGAATAGAATAGAATAGAATAGAATAGAATAGAATAGAATAGAATAGAATAGAATAGAATAGAATAGAATAGAATAGAATAGAATAG